>WNWK01000735.1:190000-393230 GCA_009830355.1 Cherax destructor | reverse complement strand
CCTTCCAGTAGCATTTTTGTGACTTTTCTTGAAATTTCTTCTACAGTTTCAGATGGAATATCTGGGCAGTTGGTATAAGTATTAAATGAAAGCAGTTGTGCATTGCTTTAATTACTTTCATTTTGCATATTATTTTTTCTTTTAATTTAAAATGGAATATTAGACTAGTGACATATAAACCAGCAGATTTAATAATAAGCATGGGGTTGATATATGTGCTGAATGCATTTCTGTACTGTACAAGAATTTTTTCATATTAGCCATTTCCTACCAAGGCAGGGTGACCCAAAGAGTAAATACATCCACCATCATTCATTCATTAACTGTTCTTCCAAAAGTGTTCATTCACAATTCAAGTGACTGAAATGCAGCATCACCTATCCTTCAGAGTGCAGACACTGTACTTACACCTTAGGAACTCTTCTGACTATCCAGCTTCCATGAATCTTTTCATTAACATTTCCTTACTCAACAGCAAGTCGAATCTCGCTGGAATCTAACATACCCACACATGTCTGCTAGATACTCAAACCCCTACCACTTACAACCTTATTCAAACCCTGCTTTCAGGATTCCTTGGACATAACCTGTGCTTGCTTCCTCTTACAATGTGTGGTTTACATGTTATAAGATATTAATTATAAAGAAGGCCACTAGCATGCCTAGGCATTTCGGGCAGACTAATACTAATTCTTGCTCTATATTGATATAGGTTATGGAGCAGTACATTTGATACATACATAATTAGATACATACCCAATTAGGTACATACATAATTAGATTTAAAATAGTTAGGTAGTACAAATCATATAATAATATTACAAATGGTAGATTTAGTAGTGGGAATGGATTTGTCTTGGCATGATACATTGTTTCTATTAAAGCTCATATACTGGAAGAGTATCTTAAGCAAATGTAGGACTAACTTAAGATTTAATAGGCAATAGCTATATTAGGAATTTTATGTTTACAGTCATTTGGATGACTGTAAGAGTAAATTAGAGGGGAATAACAGATAATGAGAGTGACACTAGAGTATTGTTTTGGATGTGTTCATGATACAAAAAGAGGATTAGGTGGTTTTCATTTGGTTAGCTGATGATGGGTGTGTTAGGGAGACTTGATGTTTTTTAATGGTAGTTTTGAAAGTGGTGGTTGAGTCTGCAGTTCTAGAGTTTTCAGGCAGGGAGTTCTAGATTTTAGGACTTTTTATGTACATCAATTTTTTGTAGAGGTTTAGCCGGACACGGGAATGTCAGAGATTTTTGTGTCTGGTTTTGTGTCTATGGGTCCTGTTGAAGCTATCAAGAAAGTTTTAGTTCAGGGTTAATTTAAGAATTTTCGTAAATTGTGTGGTAAAGAAAGTACAGTATATCAAGTTTCCTCACTACTCTCAGGAATAGATATAAGGCGAATAATACTTATCCGGATTTTATTTAGCATATAGTATACATACTAAGTTTCTAGCAGTACTTAGTAAGTTAAATTGTTAATAAAAACACCTTCCACTTAGGTGAGGCATGAACAATACATATATAACTTTTCTCCTTCCATTTAGGTGAGGCATGAACAATACATATATAACTTTTCTCCTTCCACTTAGGTGAGGCATGAACAATACATATATAACTTTTCTTCCACACTTGTACAATAACTATAGTTTCACAAATACGATATATCACTGTGATATCTTAAACTTGCTCCTGGCAGATCTAGAGACAAATAGCAGTGTGTCTAATGCATTAACACACGTAGACTCGCTCCTGGCAGAGCTAGAGACAAATAGCAGTGTCTCTAATGCATTAACACACGTTTAAACTCGAGAGGCTTCTGTCTGATTCTGTCCAAGGTGTAGGAGGATCACAGGGTAACCTCATGAAGGGCAAGAAGACTAAATCCAGGAATCGAGGTGGTGTTCTCACGCAAGGTGAGGGAGGACTGTCCTCTATGAGAGAACAGGTCAAGACTGAATGAGGTCAAGCCGGTGGCCACAACCTTAGGTATGCTGACGTGGCTTCAAGGCGGGAATACCTGACGTTTTTAATGAGCGTATAGCTAGTTAGCTACCAACATGTGTGGTCCTACCTATTTACATAACTTAAGTATATAAGTTTATAAAGTAAGATATTTTTAGTTTAGCTATTACTGAAAATATCTCCAATATAAAATTATATGATAATAGACATACAGTGGACCCCCAAGTAATGAACACCCCGAAAATTGTACAATTATGTAAGTATAATATTGTAAGTGCTTGTGGAAGTGTTATTTTGGGGGTCTGAAATAGACTAACCTACGTGACATTATTCCTTAAGGGAGTAAATTCGTTCGGTAATGGCACTTGAGCAGGCTTCTGGAATGAAGTTTTTACGTTACTCGGGGGTCCACTGTACATGAAATATAGTATTTTCTCATAGCGTACAACTCAAGGTATGCAATATTCTGTAAATGTAGGTTGCACAATAGTAAGTGTGAATGTTCTGTACGGTAAGTAGGTTTAGGTCTTTGAAGAGTGGAGGTGTGTGCTGTCTTGCATTGAATTGCGTGATAATTCTTATTGCAGTTTTCTGTTGAGTTATTATTGGCTTTAGGTGAGTTGCTGTTGTTGATCCCCAGGCACAAATAGCATAGGTGAGGTAGGGATAGATGAGTGAATAGTATAGTGTGAGTAGGGCTGATTGTGGTATGTAGTAACGTATCTTGGAGAGGATCCCAACTGTTTTGAATATTTTTTTTGTTATTTGTTGGATATGAGTGTTGAATTTCAGGTTGCTGTCAAAGTGCAGACCCAGGAATTTGCCCTCATTATGTTTAGCAATAAGAGTGTTGTCAATCATTATGTTCAGCTGGGCAGCACCTGTTCTGTTCCCAAACAGAATGTAGAAGGTTTTGTCAATATTAAGTGTAAGTTTATTAGCAGTCATCCAGGTCGATATTTTTACTAGTTCTTCGTTAACAATAGTGTTGAGTGAGGCAAGATTAGGGTGGGAGATGACATAAGTCGTATCATCAGCAAAGAGAATAGGGTTAAGGTGTTGTGATACATTAGGTAGATCATTGATGTATATGAGAAAGAGTAGGGGACCAAGGACACTTCACTGTGGTACTCCAGTATCCAGCGGTCTTATTGATGAGGTTGTGTCTTTAATAGAGACGTATTGCTGCGTGTAGAGCAAGTCTAGCATTTTTACAATTGCTTCGTTTGTGCTTTTGCTTTTCCTGAAGCCAAATTGGCAGGGGTTGAGGATGCTTTGCGCTGTTATAAGGAATATAATCTCTGGGGTCACCACCTTTGTGTATTGGTGTGACCCTTGCTATCTTGAGTAGTGCCAGGAAAGTGATGGTTTCTAGTGATTTGTTAAAGAGTAATGAAATAGCAGGTGAGAGAACATGAGCTGCTCGTTAGTATAATAATGGAGGAACTTGAGCCAGATTTCCTGATTTATTTTTAAGTGACTTAATAATCGTAGCAACTTCTGTGGGCTCTGTTGGTGCAAGATAGGAGGAGGTTGGAAAATTCCCATCTAAGTAATCGCTTGCTCGGGCATTGGTACCTTAGTCAACCTTTCTTGCTTCAGGTAAGGAGACAAATGCAGTTTGATCTGTTCGTAACTTGGTAAGTTCACTGCTTGGGTGAAACGTAGTTAGTAAAAGTTCCACATAACTGCATTTGTGTCTCCTACTGTTGTCAGTTTATCATACAATTACATACCTATCATACTGCAGTATATGTGCTTCTATATCCTTAAATCCATTAACAAAAAGCACCAATATGAAAAACAATACAGAAGGGGTCTAATAACCAGAGAACAATCCAAACGCTACTCATCAATCCTTACCAGCCTGATAAGGAGATCAAAAAAATTGTATTATGAGAACAGACTCCAGAACATAAAAGGTGATATGAAAAAGACCTGGAAGACCCTATCTGCAATTCTAGGAAATAATAAGATAGCGAAAAACAACACCATCAAATTATCAAGAGCAGATGAACCCCTACTCTCGCCTACTGAGACAGCAAACAGACTTAATGTTTTCTTCTCCACCATAGGAAAGAATCTAGCGAGTAAAATCCCAAGCTCAAACACCTGTCCAACAGACTACCTCACAAACACCTACCCTAATACGCTATTCCTAGCTCCTACCAACCCAATTGAAGTCTCGCTCATAATCAACACCCTTAAAAACAAGGCAGGAGACATAAACAGCTTACCAACTTTTATGTACAAAAAAGCTTCACAGGTACTGTCACCAATTATAGCAACACTATTCAATAAATCCATTGAAGCCTCTACCTTTCCATCAATTCTCAAAATAGCTAGGGTCACCCCGATCCACAAAGGAGGTGATCAAACAGACCTGAATAATTATAGACCAATTTCTAATTTACCATTGCTTTCTAAAATCTTCGAAAATTAATTCATAGACAAATCTATTCCTACCTCGTCTCACACAATGTACTCAACCCCTGTCAATTTGGATTCAGGACAAACAAGAGCACAAACGATGCTATTACGCACATGTTGGAGTTAATATATACAGCACTTGAGAAAAAAGAAGTCCCACTGGGAATCTTCATTGATCTACGCAAAGCTTTTGATACAGTCGACCATGATTTACTGCTCACAAAATTAGCACACTATGGTATAAGGGGGCACCCACTCAACTATCTAAAGTCATACCTCACCAACAGAAGCCAATACGTGTACACAAATGGAGCGAACTCTTCCACACAACAAATTACAGTCGGAGTCCTCAAGGAAGTGTCCTGGGGCCACTCCTATTCCTCATTTACATAAATGACCTACCGAATGCATCACAACTACTCAAACCCATTTTATTTGCAGATGACACAACATATGTCTTCTCTCACCCAAATCCAGTTATACTGGCCAACACTGTTAATGCCGAATTACAGAAAATATCAACATGGATGACGACTAATAAGCTTACTCTCAATACTGACAAGACCTACTTCATACAGTTTGGAAGCAAAGCCACAAATGTTCCACTTAACATGACACTCAATGGTACACCCATCACAAGACTCAGAGGGAAAATTCCTAGGAATCCACCTTGACAGTAGCCTTAAATTCCAAACACATATACAACAAATTTCCAAGAAAATCTCGAAGACAGTAGGCATATTATCAAAGATACGCTATTATGTACCTCAATCAGCTCTCCTTGCACTATATCATTCACTTATCTACCCGTATCTCACCTATGGAATCTGTGCATGGGGATCAACAACGTTAAATCACCTTAGACCACTCATAATACAACAAAAGGCCGCAGTCAGAATGATAACAAATTCCCACTCTAGACAGCATACTCCACCAATATTCAAAAGTCTCAAACTACTCACCGTAAAGAACATTCATACTTACTCTTGTGCCTACTACATATATAAAACTTTACACTCTAATATAAACCCTCTGCTCAAAACTCTCCTCACCAACTTTAATAGGACCCATGACCACAACACAAGACACAGATCACTTTTTGATATACCCCGTGTTCATATCAACCTATGTAAAAATTCTATGCACATAAAGGGCCCCAGAATCTGGAATTCATTACCAGTAAATATTAAGATAATCTTGTCTGAAAATCAATTTAAGACTCAACTCAAAAACCACCTACTCACCCAACACTAAATGATCATACTATAAACTACTTTGAAAAATGCTCATTATTACTTTCCTATACGATAATCTCAATTTTTAATAATATGTTACTATTATGTTACCCCCTACTCATATTATAAGTTAATGTCAAAAATGCTCAATGTTATTTTCCTTAAGATAATCTCAATTCCATATTATCATTCAAGCATCTTAACACCTGTAACAATCTAATATCTAATATCATTATATAATAATTTAAACAGTAAAATTTCATCATATTGTAATTTTGAAAATAATTTTTAACTAGAATAAACTCAATAAATTTCTCTAATATTAAGTACATAGTTTTTAAGGACTAGAATAAGCTGCCCCTAATGCCATGGCATGTCAGTGGCTCTCCTTGCACTCAATTTACATTGTAACTACCGATACCTATGTAATCTGCAATGAAATAAAATTTGTTTTGTTTTGTTTATATAAATACTGGTTACAGACAATGGATTCGCTACTGCCTTGTCAGTGATTAAATTGCAAATATTTTATTTTAATTTTTTCTTAGTGCAGCAACAAGTGTGACTTTGTAAATGGTCCAAGTCGGGCCGAAACGTCGTCGTAAGCTCCTCTCTTTTATATGTGCGGGTTGTGTGTGTATAATGCACTGATAATTTTCTTATAATATAACAGCCATCTCCCACTGAGGCAGGGTAACCCAAAAAAAGAAGAAACAAATTTTCTTCTCTTTACATTTAGTAATACTGATAATTGTATCTGTTGTAAAATATTAATTTATATATATATATATATTTTTTTTTTTTTTAAGCTCAATGGCTGTCTCCTGCCAAGTGTCTCATTTATAAACTTGTTGACTCTAAACCATTTACATAACATACTGTTCTGTATCTTTTAGTTGTATCCGACTGCATAGTTTTCTAAACTAACCAAGTATTGATGCATTTTGTTTGAAGTCAGGCTTTATAATTTTTCCATTGTAAAATAGACCTCTTTTTTTACCCATGATCTCACCTCTTTGCTCTCAAATGTGCTGTCTTATAGCCCTCTTTTTGTGACCAAGCTATTACTACTTTGCCCTCATATGCACTATACAGTCTCTCCTCACTTAACAATGGAATTCCGTTCCTAAGACCACATCAGTAAGTGAATTTGTCACTACGTGAGGAGCATGCTATAATGGTAGTGGGTTTGTGTCAACCATCTTTGATATTGTTTTAATGTCACCTTTGCACCATTTATAACATTTCTGGTATATTTTTAAATGTTTATACAGTAGTGTACTGTATATTGTAATAAATAGAATAGAGGAAATCAGCTCTAATATACATTATTTAGGTATACTGGTCAGAGATCCCATCATAAGTCTGAGTCATCACTAAACGAGTACGTACATTGCTAAGTGAGGAGAGGCTGTAAAACAAAAAAAGTGGCCCTTTACCTGTGTTCGTGCCTCAGTTTGTTGTGGCTTCAGCTCACAGAGACCAAGTTTGTCCCTAGATAGGTTGCAGCATCAGTCATGTGTCCTTAAACTTGCTATCCCTGTTCACCTAACAGTGAGTAGGTGCCCCAATTGTTAGCTGGCTGGTGTGGGTATCATCCTGGGGAAGATTAAAAAACACTAGGGGAAATAAGCCAAACAGTCTGATGATAATAGCTTTATTATGTTATCTAAGGTAACTAACATTCTGGGCTAATAATTCAAACAAAATTTTCTACACCAAAGCACTTTTCCACCATTTTTTCTTTAAAATTTACTTGTACTGTATTTGGCCTATTGTAGAAGCATTGCCATTTTTAATTAAATTTTAAAATGTGGCTGGCTGTGTGTATGCATAACTTTAAAAATTTCTAGTGTCAATAGATATAACATCAATTTATATCATACTTTTCAGGTCGGTTTGACTTTATTGGAGCTTCACATCAACTTTGGCACTTGATCATTATAGCTGCTTTAGTGTACTGGCACCAGACAGGTTTGGAGTATGCTCGCTTCAGGCTCACCTATGGATGCAACACAGCCTTCATTAATCAGTGAAATGTTTATTACTTGAAGGAAGACGAATTGCAGCTATATTAGCAAGGCAGATGTAATGAGGTACCAGAAAAACTTAATGCTTATGTTAACAGGCAAACATTAATTCACCAGTACATTACCTATAAGGATTTTCAGTGTGTGAGGGCTGTACTTGTTATAAGTAGAGTTGTTTGATGAATGGCAGATTTGTTGCTGTGTAACAATATATGGTTGTTCAACATGGCTGTGATAGTTACTGTGTGGTGGTAGATTTAATCATTCTAGAATTGGCTTTGAAGACATTCAGTGCTCAACAGCCTTTTCAGTATCACCAGTAAGATTGCTAATGATAATCAAACCCAAGTCTTCCATGATATGCCTACCTTGAAACATCTGATTCTGATGATACTTTATGTGAATACTATAGATGCAAGGTAGTACAGTACAGTAGGGCCAAGACTTACAATGCTCCAACATTCAATGTTTCACACTTCAGACATTTTGAGCCAATTTATTACTTATAAACACTACACAAAAAACTTAACTTAAGAATGCTGAATGGTCCAAGTCAGACCGAAATATTGTTATAAGTTTCAGTCTCCTAAGTGGGTTTTTTTATGTATTGTTCCAGTCAACAATAAATGAAAGAATAATGCATGGTGTTGTGCATTATTCTTTACAAACACTAATCTACAGACAAATTCAGAAAAATTCTTTTAAATAGCTTTACCGATTGCATTAACTCTTTAATTGTCAAACCGTTGATCAACGCATCCCTGCTAGCACTCCGAATATTTTGAGAGAATTTTTTTTTCTGTATAAAAAAAGGCAATTTTCTGCGTGTATTTTTTGTTTTGTTTTGTTTTTTTAACACATCGGCCGAGTCCCACCAAGGCAGGGTGGCCCGAAAAAGAAAAACTTTCATCATCATTCACTCCATCTGTCTTGCCAGAGGCGTGCTTACACTACAGTTATAAAACTGCAACATTAACACTCCTCCTTCAGAGTGCAGACACTGTACTTCCCATCTCCAGGATTCAAGTCTGGCCTACCAGTTTCCCTGAATCCCTTTATAAATGTTACTTTGCTCACACTCCAACAGCACGTCAAGTATTAAAAACTATTTGTCTCCATATATTCCTGTCAAATACGCTCACGCATGCTTGCTGGAAGTCCAAGCCCCTCGCACACAAAACCTCCTTTACCCCTCCCTCCAACCTTTCCTAGGCCGACCCCTACCCTGCATTTATAAAATGGGACAGCTTGGGGATGGGACCCAAGTCTAAATAAACACTGCTTAAGAGTGGTAGGCTAAGGTAAACCAGGCAATAGAGTTGGATGGACTATGGGAAGTATCAGTAGGGTAATTCGCCTGTTTACCATCATTTTTACTCACCTCAAACAATCCTGATATTAAGGAAAGATTATCAGGTATAAAAAGCAAAAGTAAAATTGTGGTATGTACATTATTAAAAGGGGTTCAGATAAGGATACATAGCAATGTATGGCAGCAATACACAAAAGCAGCCATTTACACACCGTAACTTTGTTTTGGTCATGTAGTACAAATGAGCTCTTATTAAATAGTAAAATCAATAAACTTAAGAACATAAACATGAAATATTTTTAAAACTTGTGAAAAAACATCACACATCAGTATGCAGTCCAAGCTGTAGACACATCCACTTGCGCACATTGAAACATTGAGTAGAAAAGAACACGGCCAGTTAGGTCCAGTTCACGTACTGAACTAAATGTGTTTTCATGAGTGATAGTGTCCTGCAAATGTTCAGTTGCACCTAAATTGAGTGACACTGAAAGACAAAAAAATACTGCCAAGCACAAAAAAACTGAAGAACCATTCAGTATACAAAGGCTTTGGGTTATCCTAAGTAATTTATACATACGTATGCTACTTTGCATGATAATTTGTGTACCTATACCTACATAAACTTACTAAGTGATGATGTAAGAAGAACAGAGGGAAATATATCTTTGTTCATTGCTGAACATTGTTCATTATGCACAATGACCATTTAAGTTAACTCTGCAAAGAACATTTTGCTGACAGTTCGGGAAGTAAGAACCTTTTAAGCTCAGGATTGGGATTTAGCAGGTCTAGAATAACCTGTACACTGGCAAGTTTTTTTTAGCTCTGTTTCATGTAAATTTAGTGTGTTTAGCTTGTTTTAGGCTTCGTGATCAGTAGATGCTTTATCACCACTAATCTTTAAATATTTAGTGCCATGCCTTTTCTTAAATTTTTGTAACCACCCTGCTGAATATTCACAGTTACCTTCAATGTTCATTTCGTCACGTAAGAGTTTTGCTTGTTTCATGATCAGCATTCTGTTAAGTGGCCTATGATCACTCCAACACTGATGAATCCACTCCATCAATACACAATTGAGATCTTCATTTTTCCCTCTATGCAATTTTTTTCTATTTTTTATTAACTTCTGTTCATTTTCAGCATAGAAATTCAACAATTTGTCCCTCTATTTCTTTAGGTCATAGATAGGGGTTGTTCCAACAGTAAACACCTCAGTCAGATGCTTCACACTTACACCACTGTCAAGTTTTTCCAACAACTTGACTTTCTGTGATATAGATAAACATAAATGCCTTCTCTTTTTCTTTTCACCATTATCCATAGACCTTTTTGACATTGTCAACAATATCTTCACACCACAGAGCACAAAACATGCGGTAATCAGTGAGTAATTGCATCTGACAACAAATTGAACGATTCATTTGTGGCCGCAAAAAACTTTTGGATTTTGGAATTCCAGATAAAGGATTCTCTACTGTATTACAATTTGTTGAAATGATGGTATTGGGGGTATTTCTGCATCTATAATATTCATGTGTTATTGTATTAAGTGAAAACAGAATGAATACTCTTCCTTTGTTGTTTTTTTCATATAATTAATTTTTAAATGTCACACTGTGTTGAGATAGTAGGGTAATACTCTTGAGGCTTTTAAAGCCGCATTTTAAGATATGTTAGAGATACATATGTGATTAAATAGTTGATTACTGTAGATGTAGTCTGATATATTGAATATTTATTAAAGATTTATAGTAAGAACTTACTCATAGTGTGAAAAATATTATTAAATGTATACTGAAGGTTATAGGTGTCTGCATATTCATAGTTTGAGTATGTAGATTAACCCACAAATTGGAGATAAATATGTGGTAGGTATTTAAATCTGACAATGGTCCATGACATTACAGAATTTCGTCTCAAGATTTATCTTCAATTGTGTATTATTTATGAATTATTCCAGTTATTGGGACTTTTTTCAGAGTCTGAGTAGTATTGAATGTATAGTCAAGGTTGTAAGTAAGATTATGCTAGCCATAGTTGAAAGGTTGAACATTTATGTTTACAGGAGAACTTCGGTTGCCATATTTTAAATAATAGTGTTAGGCATATATTAAAAATATTTAATTATATAGTCAGCTCTGTTATAAAACTTTGCTGTGTAGTGAGATTTTTGGTTTAAGTCATACCTGAGCAACAGTAACAAATTGTCAAGGTCAATAATATAGAATCAGAATCCCTGCTGATAGCATGTGGGGTCCCCAAGGCAGTATTCTGGGCCCCTTACTACATCATTTTTATGTTATGTGAAACACATACCCTTCAGTGTGAAGTGCAAGTTTCTGTTGTATGCAGACGACAGTGCTCTGCTAGTCTCATGAAGAGACTTTCACATGGCAGTCATTTTCATGTGCAATTACAAAAAGTCTTCGTCTAGATGGCACATACAAAGCAAACAGGAGATTTTTTTTATTAATGATTAAATATGGGAAATCTTGGTGCATTGCAGAGATTAGGAAAGCTGTTATGTTTGATATGACATTTTGAAAATAACATAATTTATTATACATCAACAGTGTACAGTGCTCAGGGCTGGATTAAGGCATGGTCTTTAGGGGCTGCAGCCCCTAAAGCTGCAGGGCCTCCAGAGATTAAGTGAAAAGTGTTCACAGTTACTGCTGAGAGTTTATAATTATAGTATGTTATTGCATCATGTATATGATGAACTATTGACTTGTGATTATTTTTTTTTCCTTTTGAAAATATCACTGGGGGCCTCACAGTACCAGTAGCCCAGGGGCCTCACAGTACCAGTAGCCCATGGGCCTCACAGTACCAGTAGCCCAGGAGCCTCACAGTACCAGTAGCCCAGGGGCCTCACAGTACCAGTAGCCCAGGGACCTCACAGTACCAGTAGCCCAGGGGCCTCACAGTACCAGTAGCCCAGGGGCCTCACAGTACCAGTAGCCCAGGGGCCTCACAGTACCAGTAGCCCAGGGGCCTCACAGTACCAGTAGCCCAGGGGCCTACAAAATCTGGCTCTAACAGTGCTGTATAAGAACTTTGACAAAATTCTTTGAAAAGTTGCATTAGTTTACCATAACTTTGTTCACTGAAAGTATACAGTAAATTATTATCTAGAATGTATCATGGAGTATTGTATTGAGCTCTTGCTTGTGTTTAAATTTTATTATACACACTTTACTGATTCTTCTGATTAATCAAAGTACTGGACATTATTATTATAATCATAACCAAGTGCTAAACCCACAAGGGAAAGTACTGCACAGGTCACCATAATTGCCAGAAGCTACAAAATTATACCAAATTCTCCCACCAAGATAGGATAACCCAAAGGAATCAAACAAGGCAAAATGCAATGAAGAGGTTTTCTTTTAGTCACTTTTCACTTCCTGCATATCCCTTTTGTATTCTGCTTTTGGTAAAAAATCTATAAATTTAATCATTTCTGTTTTGGCAGAATGTTAACTGTGTAGAGCTGATGATTGAATTTTTCCTTTTTTTATATACACAGTGGACTCCTGGATTTCGTCAATAATTCGTTCCAGAATGCTGTTCGAGTGCCGTTGCCGAACGAATTTGTTCCCATAAGGACGAATGTAAACTAAATTAGTTTGTTTCAGACCCCCCAAAAATACACTTACATAATTGTTCGAGTTGGGAGCTGTAAGAAATCTGGGGGTCCACTGTATAGGTTATTTAGAGTCATATTGTATACAGTAAGTTTTATTACATGTAGTCTACTTGTCCCATGAATTTTAGATTGGAATTTTTATTCCAAACAGATTATTACCATAGGTAGCATTGATTTTAAGAAATGATTTTATAGATATCTCTTAGTTTCTTTAAACTAAACACTGATATTTTTAATGAAAATGATATCAAACAAGGTTTTCCTGCATTAATTATAATTTGTTGATTGTTTAAAATGTATTTAAAATACAAGTATATTTTTATGTAATCAGAATTTTATTTTGATTATTTAGTATATACGTAATCACTGATGTTTTAATGAATAACCTTTGCATGCACAAAAACAAAATGCAGATTTTGTGTCATGAAACCTGCCCTCTGATTAGGTCATTTATTTTTGCACATATTATAAGACATCGATTTCTATACAATTTAAACAGCAGCAAAAACTATGGACTACAGTATTAGCTATTTTAGGTTAAGGTAGGCGAGAGAGAGAGAGAGAGAGCGCTGAGAACTATTATTATGATCAAATAAATCGCTAAACCGACAAGGGTCATGCAGCGCTGTGGGGCAGAGAATAGTGCCAGGTCTATAAACAGCTAGTTGGAAATGAGGGAAGAAAAGGGCTGGAAGTTATGCTAAATGCTATGTCAAAGTTCATGTAGTAAAGCAGTTGCTGACAAGAAGTGAGCGTAAGTCAATGTCAGGGCCGAGAGAGCTGAGAAGTCTATTATCATTGTCATGGAGGAGTGCTAAACCTGTAGGAAATATACAGCACCTGTGGGGGAAACTGGATGGAAGGTATTCAGGCTTAATTCAGGAAAGTGGAGCACAGATCCAATTCCTTAGATCAAGAGCCCCTCATCAGCATCAAGGGGTGAGAAGTCTGTTGATAGTGAATATAAACAAAATGGTAGTGCATACACATCCCTGTGGTACTCCATTTTGACCAGATGATTATAATCATAACCAAGCACTAGACCTGTAAGGGTCATACAGCACTCATTTGGACCAAAACCAGCAATATTCTATTAGATTCCTTAGGCCACAGGTTCTCAACTGGTGGTCAATGGTGACATTTTGGGTGGTCCACAAAATGTTCACTATACATATTTGGTAATAAACTGAAGATTGGTGCATATACGTATAGTCTTAAATTTATCAAAAATATAAAGTGTAGATCAGCGATATGCGCATTCACCATCGTGAATGGGGGTGGTCAGATAATGGATTCGCCTGTGTTAGCTGCAGCGACAGTCAAACTGCGGAAGCAATATCACGTAAACCTTGAGTGTAGAGGCAGTTGGTTTGTGATGTCGTGGGTGTGAGCGCATGAGAGCGTGGGCCATTCCTGTTCGATTCCTTTCAGCTACCGCACGGCTGCACGTACAGTAATTCTGTTGTTTAGTGCAGTAAACACTGAACTGCTGAACTGATTAGTTGTGTATTTTGTCCTGCACTGTTTTACAGATGTGGTGTAAGCGATTTGGTTTTCTACTATAAAATGTAATATAAAATGAAGCTGGGAGGAAGATTAGAGTAGTGTGAAATATTTCTGGTCAGTTATTATGCTGCTGTGTGCAGTATTGTGCTGGTTTATGAAACTGATGGTGTTTTATTATTGCATGTGTATTATCATCTTCTGTTTTTCATATCTTTATTAATGCCAAACTCTACATGTAATAAATATATTAAGTTATATTGTCCACAGATATAGATATATGGCAATGGCAGGAATGAATGTTAAGCGCAAGTATTCAGAGGACTATGCTAAATTCGGCTTCACCTGTCAAGAAAAAGATGGCATGGAATTACCACAATGTGTTATTTGTTTCAGAGTTTTGGGGAATGACTCACTGAAGCCAGCTAAGCTTAAACTCCATCTCGAAGAGTGCACCCCAATTTGTTGCAAAAGGATAAAGATTATTTTGAGCGGCAGTTATCACTTTTCAAGCGGCAGCGCCTTGACGCGACAGGTACATTCTATGAAAAAAACACCAATGCAGTGCACGCTTGCTACATTGTCGCATACAAAGTCGCACAGGCCAAGAAGCCTTATACAATTGTAGAGAAACTTGTGGTACCCTGTGCAAAAGAAATAAAAGACAAAGGTTTATTTCTTTGTAAAGGTTACAATGTGTAATTACAATTTTGGTTTGCTAAGTACAAAGAAAGCCACTATCATGCCGGGGCATTTCAGGCAGACTAATCCTAATACAGTGGACCCCCGCTATTCGAACACTCCAAAACTCGCCCTTTTATGTAAGTTTATTATTGTAAGTGCTTTTATAAGTGTATTTTTGGGGGTCTGAAATGTACTAATCTAATTTACATCATTCCTTATAGGAATAAATTCGTTTGGTAACAGCACTTGAACAGCATTCTGGAACGAGGGTGAGTTTTGGAGTGTTCGAATAGCGGGAGTCCACTGTACATAGTAAATACTTAAAACTAGACAAGATAATAGTACATAGTAACTACTATACTTACAACTAGACAAGATAAAAGAGGTTAACTTGATTACAATCATATAATCTTAATACTAATGCGAGGTAGTCAAGGTGAAAGTTTATAAGAATAATAATCTTGAATTTGCACATAATTAAAGCTATTACAATTAATGGTTCAGGCAGTAATATTTCATGGACTGGTAGAAGTTTAAAGTCTAGAGGCCACATAATATAACTAGTTAGCAGTTGTTTTGGTTGATTTGGTTAGTATTGAGAGAGATGATGATTTTTTAGCAAAGTCCTAGGTTTGTAAGTAGTCAGGATCCTTTACCGGTTCCGGTAGCGAGTTCCAGATCTTTGGGTCCTTTATGTGTATGGCGTTTTTGCATAGTATGAGACTGGCACAAAGGATGTTGAAGAGTGCCTTATGCCTTGTATTGTGACTGTGCATTCTGTTGTAACTCTCAAGGAGTAGTTTAAGTGGAGGGTTTATAGTGAAATTTAATGTTCTGTATATTTAGTAGGCACAATAATATGAGTGTATGTCTCGTATATTTAGCAAGTTCAGGCTTTTGAAAAGTGGTGGGGTGTGCTGGCTAGCACAGGAGCTGGTAATCATTCGCACAGCAGCTTTTTGTTGGGTTATTAAAGGTTTAAGGTGGTAGGCTGTGGTTGATCCCCAGGCACAAGTACCATAGGTGAGGTAAGGAGTGTCGTTTGTGGTACATAGTATCGTATCTTGGAAAGGATGCCCATTGATTTAGAAATTTTCTTGGATATGTGTTGGATGTGGGAATGAAATTTAAGAGAGCAGTCAAGGAGAAGACCTAGAAATTTACCCTCAGTGTCTCTTGATATAGGGTATTACAAACTCAGGTAATCAAGGCTTGTTATCCTGAGTGTAAATGGAATGGAGCGAAAATAAACACAGCTGAAAACTTTGAATTGTATTTTCCTTCAAGTATCAACAGAGTTATGTACACTATATACACTGTGTACAGCAATAGGTAATATAAGTGCACGCCACAGTAAGCCAAGGCAACAATAGAAGCCGAAAGACAGAGACCATCGTGCTTCAACCAGTAGAATGGATATAACAAGGGTGAAAACATGAGTGCTTTCACATCACCTTCACAATTGCCAGACCCACATTATGATTGGCTGAACCTAGATACTGATCTGACAATGGGGCCCCCTATCATCAAACTCTTAGCACCTGGTTCGCTGGTTGGGGAGGCAGCCTAATATGAGTGTGTGTACATGGACCAAATAAATGTAACGTACTCTTTGCATGTCACATAGGGAAACCATTAATCAATATATTAAGCTGGATATTTAAAGCTCTGTTGCCAAACAGCATGAAGTATGTTTTGTCTATGTTGAGTGAGTTTGTTGGTCATCAGCCAAGTATATATTTTTAGTAGCTCGTTGTATACAGTGTTTCTAAGTACAGTTGGGTTTGGATGGGAGTACATAGACATAAGTAGTGTCGTCTGCGAATAGAACTGGTTTAAGGAGTTGGGATGCATTGGGGAGATCATTGATGTAGATGAGAAAGAGGAAGGGCCTAGGACACTACCCTGGGGTACTCCTATAGCTACAGGCTGGATAGCAGCGTTGACTCCATTTGCATATACATACTGGTGTCTGTTGTTAAGACGAGATTTTAGGTAATCAAGGGAATGTCCTCTGATGCCATAATGATTTAGTTTTAGGTGCAGGAGATTGTGGTCGACTTTATCAAATGCTTTTCGTAGGTCAATGAATAGCCCTAGAGGATATTCATTTTTATCAAGAGCTGTATATATTAGTTCAAACATTTGTATACCTGGAGTTTACCTGGAGAGAATTCCAGGGGTCAACGCCCCTGCGGCCCGGTCTGTATAATGGCATTATTTGTACTTTTTTTTTTGTCTAGACCCAAACTGGCAGGGGTTAAGTATGTTGTTGGATATAAGGTAGGAGTAAAGTCACTTGTGTATTATTTTTTCGAATATTTTGGAAAGTAAGGGCAAGTTTGATGTGGGTCTTAAGTTGTTCGTCAGTTGGATCACCTCCTTTGAGGATCGGGGTAACCCTTGCTGTCTTGATGCTACGGATTTGTTAAACATTGTTGCAATAATGGGTGACAGCACATGTGCAGCTTTTTTATATATGAATGGTGGCAAGTTATTCAGATCTCCTGCTTTGTTTTTTAATGATGAATGAAACTTCAGTAGAAATAGTTGGAGCTAGATATAGAGTATTTGGGTAGTTGCCAGTGAGGTAGTCTTTCGGCTGGGCATTTGAGCTAGAAATTTTACTTGCTAGCTTTGATCCTACAGTAGAGTAAAAGACATTAAATTTGTTGGCAATATCTATAGGCTGTACGTGAAGTTCATCTGGTTTAGTTAAGTTTATCTGTTTCCAGACAATTTCCTAGAGCCCAGAATTTTGGAGAGGGTTTGCCAGGTACTTTTCATATCACCTTTTATTTCAATAAATCTATTTTTGTAATACATTTATTTTGATTTTTTAATTAGTTTTGTGAGTATTGATGTGTATTGTTTAGCCAGTTCTTTAGTAATCAGGCCTAATCTGAACTGTTTTTCAAATTGGTGCTTTTTATCAATAGATTTGAGGATACTATTTGATCGGCATGGGCTGTTTAGTTTCTTTTCTGTGATCTGCTTCATTTTGATTGGACAATGCATGTTACAGAGGTTTAGAGTTTTATGTAAAAAAGTTTTGACATCTTTGTCAATATTATTGCTGTCAGCTAGCTCTCTCTGCCAATCAATGTCACCTAGTGCTAATATTAAATTGTTTACCGATGTCTCGTCATGTAGGCGAAATGGGATCTTTCTCGTTTCTTGAGGCAATTTACATAAGTTGGTTATGAGATATGAGAAAGGTGGGGTAGTGGTCTGTAGTGTTGTCTGTGATTGTACCTGCTTGTAGTGGAGATATCGTGTTGGTCCAGATATGGTAAAGTAATGAGGCACTTGTCTCTGAGATTCTTGTTGGCTTAGTTATAGAGGGTAGTAACAAGCAATTGTTCATAGTGTTTGTGAAATCATCTACTGGGGGGTCAATTGCTTGGATGAGGTTTATGTTGAAGTCTCCTGTAAGTATCAGGTGGTGTTTATTCAACTCTGACTCAGTTATCTTGTTTCTAAGGTTACTACTAAAAGTGCAAGTACATGTGTGTGGTAGTCTGTAGACTGCTCCAACCATTATAGGTTTTCTGTTCAAATATTTCTGCCTTTATTGAACACATGGGGATGTCATACAAAGCAGATGAATGGAGACTCTTCATTTATTCTTCTAAAAAGTTTAAAGGCTGTACTTCTCTACAATGGCAACACAGCTGGATTTGAGTGGGACTTGCACGTGAGTAAATAGAATTATCAAAGCTTATTGCATGGGTAGCATTTATTGTTAGTGGAAATAAATGGTATAAAATACTGACACAATCTTAAGGCTTTTTGATGTGAATTTAGCTATTCTTCCTCCGTAAGCCATGCGTGTCGTAAGAGGCGACTAAAATGCCAGGAGCAAGTTAAAAAGAGAAACTTTTGTTTTTCTTTTTGGGCCACCCTGCCACGGTGGGATACGGCCGGTTTGTTGAAAGAAAAAGATATTCGCTGTTTTCGTCCTTTGTGCAAGTTGATTTCATACATTCCAATTCATCAGAGTAATAGATGGCAGTGCTGCCTCCTGGTTGGTCAGGCCTGCAGTTATGTATGGCTGTGTAATCAAGGATAGTAAATATGTCTTGTCAAATGTTGTTTGAGCCAGGTTTCAGTAAGTATAATGAATGTTATTGTATTATTATTATAATCAAAAGAAGCACTAAACCACAGGGGTAATGTTATTGTAGCATTTAGAGACTTCAGTAATGCAAGGAGGTCATCATAGTGTTTATTCAATGATTTAACATTATACGTAGTTTAAAACTAATGTTCTTGCTGACACTGAGTAGTTTTTAGCCTGACTAGCAATGTAGTATTGACAATTACTGTTAGAATTACTTGTGTAGTTCAATAAGAGGTTGATATCAGGATTGATTATTGCATTCACAAGGGGCACATAGAGAAAAGCTGTTGCAATTATCAAAAAAACAAAAAAAACCACTTTCTGTTAACCACAGCGAAGATGCAGCATGGAAGCTGAATGATATATCAGTTTCTAATGACACAGTGTCGAGATGAATAAATGAGATCTCACAAAACATCAGTGAACAAGTTGTGGATGAAATAAAGAAATCTCCATTGTTTGCCATACAGTTGGATGAATCAACTGATGTCTCGCTGTCTTCTCAGCTACGTATTTGTATTTGCACGATACATGGCTGAGAGACTTCAAAGACGAGTTTCTCTTTTGTAAGACTTTATACCACGACAAGGACTCAGGATGTGTTACAAATTATTAAAAATTTCTTTGAAGTAAATGGTCTGGATTGGGTATATTTGGTGGGCATTACCACTGATGGTGCACCTGCGATGCTGTGCTAAAGATCAGGCAAAACAGCGTGCTCCATTGGTAACCGGAGTTCACTGTTTCATTCACAGAGGCACTACCTGATCACCTGAACACCATTTTCAAAGGATTGGTGAAGGTGGTTAATTACATCAAATCGTCAGCAGTGAACACCAGACTGTTCAGAAAATTATGCCAGGACATGGGTTTTGACTTTGAGGTGTTGCTGTTCTACACTTCTGTACGGTGGTTGTCACCAGGGAATGTAAACAGAATTGTTGAACCGAGAGAAGAATTGATTTATTTCTCCAGCCTCAAGGAAAAGAATACCTTGTCGATATTTTTGGTATCTTTAACAAACTGAATTTTTCAGTTGCAAGGGAAAGGAGCAAATCTCTTCCCTCACCAAAGAATCAAGGCTTTTCTTGAGAAATTAGAACTCTGGATCAGAAGTCGAAGGTAAAAATTTAGTTAAATTTCCATGTGTGGATGCCATGCGAGGGGAAAAGGAAGCCATTCAGGTGCATATTCTTGAGCATTTACAAAAGCTGCGTGATGAATTTCAGCGATACTTTCCGGTGGTGGACATGACAAGGGATGGGTTTTCTTTCATCAGGAATCCATTTGTGCCTGAGGATCAACCATAGACCACCACCTTAAACCTTTAATAACCCAACAAAAAGCTGCTGTGTGGATGATTACCAGCTGTGCTAGACAGCACACCCCACCACTTTTCAAAAACCTGAACCTACTTAATATGCAAGACATACACTCATTATTGTGCCTACTATATATAAGATATGATGTTCCAGAGGCTATGCAGGAGGAGTTCTTGACCTGAAAAATTATTTGGTAGCTAAAGATGTGTACCAGCAGTCTACCATGGAAAATTTTTGGGCCAGTATGATTGTTACCCAAATCTGTAAACACATGCAGTCAGATTTCTTTTGCCATTTGCATCATCTTACTTGTGTGAGAGTGGATTTTCATGTTTGTTGCACATTAAGTCCAAACAGAGGAATTGGCTTGCAGTTGAAAGCAATATTCGTTGTGCATTATCAAGTACCACTCCTAACATTGAAAAGATTGTCAGTGAGAAGAGAATCCAAAAGTCTAGTTGCAAGGAAAAGTGAAATAATCATATTTCAAAGAAAAATGTTGGCTGTATACTTCATAATTTCAAAATTATGTTCGTTAGAAAGAAGTTTCACAGCAAAATGTTAGATATGTATTCATTTATTTCCAAGAAATTGTATGAAATATATTTCAGACCAAAATGTAACATTCCCCCAATGAAAAGCAGGGGTGCCACTAGCACGTTGAGGGACAACACAATAAGTGTCAGGGGCCCAAGATTGTTCAACTGCCTCCCAGCATACATAAGGGGGATTACCAACAAACCCTGGCTGTTTCAAGCAGGCACTGGACAGAGCACCTAAAGTCGGTACCTGACCAGCCAGGCTGTGGTTCGTATGTTGACTCGTGCGCCAGCAGTAACAGCCTGGTTGATCAGGCTCTGGTCCAACATGAGGCCTGGTCACAGACCGGGCCATGGGGGCGTTGACCCCTGGAATTCTCTCCAGGTAAACTCCTGGTTATATAACTTCTTGAATTTCTGCTTATATACGTATTCCAAATCAAGTTGTCTGTTGTCTTTGCTTTGCTATTATATATCACTCAAAAAATGAAATGGTCCACGATATTTTTATACGTAATTGGGTTGGTGGTCCATGGGCTGAAACGAGTTGAGAACCACTGCCTTAGGCCAAAAGAATGGACTTCAGTGGTATAAGTTTTCTCTTGATCAAAAAATATGACCATAAAAAGTTAACATTCAGCAAAAGAATTACAAATGTATTTAGTAGTAGCAAATCTGATGAAGCTTCTCCTACAGCCAAGTTTTTTATCCAGGTACTGCGACTCCCTGTGGGAGTTGCACAATACCTAGGGGGGAATGAAAGTCATTCAGGGTCAATCCAAAGAAAGGGCACACAGGTTTAATTCCTTGCATCAAGAGCCTTTCACCAGCATCAAGGAATCTCACTTAAAGGGAGATTCCTTGTGGTACATTTGTCTGCTGAAGCCTTTTGAGTGCACTAAACCCACACAGATCATACAGTGCCTGAGGGAGCAAAGCCAATCAATTTGATGTAAGAAGGGGAGGTCAGGTCCAGTTATTATCAAAAGAAGCACTAAACCACAAGGGTTATACAGCGCGGTAACCCTGTGGGTTAGCGCTTCTATTTGATTATAATAATAATAATAATAATAATATACAGCGCAGCGTCAGATCCAGTGCCCACTCATCACCCTTAAGAAACCTTACTTGGGTGCTGAAACCTCAAAAGCCAGTCAAGTGCTAAAGTTTGAAAATGCAAAAGGAAAAATTCAGAAGTGTTGGAAGGCCAAGAATTAAAAGATGACCATAATTTGTTGGGGGACTCCTTTCATCAGGGAAGAACAGGTGAGCTCACTTTTCCTTGTGATATTTTCTTCATAATGTAGACCCTTTTGGGCTTAGAGCTTAACATGATTATAATACATAATCAAAAAGAAGCACTAAACCCACTAGGGTCACTTGATTATGTAATATCACTACACAGTGTAGGTGCCCACAATTTTTTTTTTTTATCAGTGGGATACACTAAATCTGTAGGAAAAAGGTGCCCACAACCAAATTATTTTTAGTGACTACTACAAGGACAATGATAGAGTATATAATAGTTTTATATAATAAATCAATACAATAGACTAGACTGTACTGAGTACAGCAAAGTACTCTTAAATATTTAATAGCAATATCACTTAGGCAAAAATAGTAATTCTAGCATGTATCACAAATCTTTTTGGGAAGCAGCTAACACAATTGACAAAAATGCCTTTTGCTCATTTACTAAGAGAAACATTCATTGCATTTGCTTAAGATCACAGTAACTCCACATTATACAACTCCTCAAGTAAACAACACTTCCCAGGAAGTAAATGCAGCCAGTCTCATGATCAAAATAAATATTAAGAAATGTTAAGTAAATTCATATTTCACTTCAATTAATGTTTGGTGCTTTGTGAATAACACTGCAACTGACAATCTTAAAAACCTATTATAATGCACTGGTAATCTATTTTGAGCTATGAAGTCATTTCATTTCCATCACAATTTTTATCAAAGGCTGCTCATAACTATCTACACTGAATGACCAATGTCACTAAAGAGCTACAGATAGGCTCCTGGTTAATACCATTGGAAGTCATGATAAAATACATTACTGATATACAGCACAGTCATAATGGTACAATATATACACACATGCACACCAGACTTGATTTATGCAAGTCACTAATATAAAGAGATTAAGATAATGTAGCACAGTATTAGGAATAAATCCTATTATTAATACTTTGTTATCCAACTTTTCATGGAATATATTAGTAACAATACCTGATATTATACCAATAATGGGTGTGCATAACCCCTGTGGTTTAGCGCTTTTATTTGATTATAATAATAATAATAATGGGTGTGCTACAGTATACATACTACAAGTGTTCAATAGTTAGCATTAAATAAACAATGCTTCTTACTATGACACTCAAAACAACCTTTTGCCTAAAGCATCTTTGCCATTCCAACTCCTAACATTGTACCAGCAGAAAAAGCCATTATGTACATATTAAGCATATACAGTTCATCTACAGTAAATGTGCTGTTATCCCCAAGAACATATTTCCTGTACACCTTTTGTGCCGATTTCATTCTTTTGTTCACCCACGATTCTGCCTTTTGCTCAACTTTGTTTAATTTGCGGTCCAGCTTTATTGCAGCCTTTTCTAATTTTCTATCCATTTGGCGTGCTGCATCTCTCAGTAGATTCTGTAGGGAAAACAAGCAAAACTTTGAATAGCAAATATAAATGTAATAGTCAATTAGCTCAAATGTTTCTACAACAGTGCATTCCATCTTGTGTAATAAAATATGCTTATACAGCATTAACAGAGTTGCTGCAAATTTTTAAATATGCCCACACATACTGCCACCCCACTTTCTTTCCAAGTACTTTTTTTTTTTTTACCAAAATTATATTTATAAGGATAGACAATGGGTGTGAAGAGGAAAGATACAAATAGCATACTGTGTACCATTTGTCAAAACAGACATGTTTCACAGTACTATAATGAAGTGGAATACAAAAAAAAAATGCCGAGAATAGGTATATCAACATACACAAGAAGTACACTCATTAAATGTCTCACTGAGAAAAGGATCAAGTGACTGCAATAACAGAGCTGGAGATAAGAAGGCCAACAGTGGAGCATAATTTTGGTTTTTGTAAATAGAAACACAGGAGAAAACTGTATCCTCTCATATTCCAAGAATAAAACCATTAGCATTAAGTAGGAAGACAATGGCAACAAAGAGTAGGCGATGTTTATAGGATATGATGATCAGTGAAGATGTGTAGTGATAGCAATGAGTTAACAAGAACTCCAAGAAGAGAGTCAGTGTGTAGGAGCAGACATAGTAGATTGTGGAAGGAGAGAATGTAAAGATTGGTTAGTGTCCATCACTGGTTTTGTTTCCTCAATAAATGCTGATGTGGCTGTAATGAATAGTTTCTGAGTACAACAAAGCAGTAGGAAGTATGGTGAAAGAGTCAGAAGTTGCAGCTCATGACACAGATCTATACGAGGGACCCTGGCAAGAAATTAAAAGTGCTACACCAGTGAACACTAAAGTTATGAGAAAATGTGATAACCTTATTGCTGACACGGAAAAACTTTTACTGGTGTGGGCCGAAGATCAAACTAGTCAAAACATGCCTTTTAAGCTGAGCAATTATCCAGTTCAAGGCCCTAAGTATCTTCAGTTCTACGAAGGCAGAGAGGTGAGGAAGCTGATGAAGATAAATTTGAAGCTAGAAGAGTCTGGTTTCATCTCCTGACTTCCTGCAATAAATATTACTTGCCTCTCACCCTATGTTAAGGCCAAAAATATTTTAAGGTAAATAATGAGTGTACTGTATAAGTATACATTTTACTTTTTTTATAGGTCTAGTTCTATTGCTAACTTAATATATGATCAAATAGAAGCGCTAAACCACAGGGGTCATACAGCGCTGCAGGTAAACATCTTATCAGGCATTTAAGTGAAAAAAAAAGGAAGAATCACTTTACGGCGGTAGCATGGAACCTAACCCACCTTAGAAGCGGGGCCCTACTGTACTAGGGAAAGTGAACACTTTTATTGTACCTACAGTATGTGGTCAGGCTTCAAACACCTACTCCACAGCAATAAAGAAACAGAACGGGCTGCCTATGTCATGGCCAGTCTCGGCTTAAGCCAGTTTGGAATAGAATAAAAAGTACCTAATTAATGAAGCTACAGAAGAGGAAAGTAATTTATATAATACTATTCATATAGCTTATACTCAGGTTTCTCCTTTTTAATGCTCATGCAAGTCATTCTCATGAATTTGATTTACCATACTTACTATTATTTTATTGTATCCATTCTTATTATAACTGTCATGCATTCGATTCATTCTTTTATTTTTGTTTTAGAAATTATGATTGATTTTTACTGTATCTAATAATTAGGCTCCTAAAAGTCGCTTACTTTTTGGGGATGATCCTATTTACACATTACTATGAAAGACATTTGTAATCATCCAAAATTTTAGTAAAATTGTACCCAGATAAAGTTTTTCACTGTCAAATGCTACATTTAACAAAACCCCTATATTGTTCAATATTATAATGACCCTTCATATATTTCTAATAAATTATACATACAATGATCAGCATGCTTCTTCCTCTCTACAGTACAGTATATCACTAACAATAAAACTACATGTATGTACCTAATACCCATCCACATTCCTTGGACTTTAATCCATATACAGAGGGAACCTCTGGTCATGAACACTTCCGAACACGAACAAATCGGTTCACAACCAAAAAAATTGCCACATTTTTGCATCTGGTCACAAACACAATCAGGTGCCAAACAAACACAGCCACGCCAATTTTCACATTACGCGCTATTTTTTTCGCATGTCAATTTCCCCCACTTCCTGTTCTTTGAGTACACCTAACATAGACCCTCGCCTTGTAGTTGGTCTTGGTCAGATGTACATTCATTTGCTGTGAACTCCTTTGGTTGATGATATGGACATCGAGTACCACTTCATTAAGGTCAAGTTCCTCCCCCTAATATGACTCCTCTTCTGCAGCCCATGGACCAGCAAGTGATCTCCAACTTAAAGCTGTACACTAAGGGATTCTTCACCAGGTGTTTTAATGTGACCGAGGAGACATCTTTGACGCTGAAGGAGTTCTGGAAGAACCATTTCAACATTGTGCATTGCATCAGCGTCATCAACAAAGCCTGGGAAGGTGTCACATACTGGACCTTAAATTCGGCGTGGAAGAAACTTTGGACTGAATGCGTTCCTGAACGAGATTTCGAAGGATTTGAGACCTCTGTTGTGGAGGAGATCATGTCCAATGGATTTATCGTATTTACATACAATCCAATGGGAAATTAGGTTTGGGTCGCGACCAGAGGTTCCACTGTACTGTACAAGCAATATTAAAAAAATGAATTAAACAAGATACTTAAGCTTTTATGCTATCATGCAACACAGCAATATTTACAAAAGTTGACATGCAAAAAAAAAGCCACAAAATTTAATACAATTCTGCATGAACAATGAGCCACAAGGACAATCACAAAAATCTATGCCTTAACATTCATGCTGTTACTCTACAACAGTGCAACATAAAGGAGTATTATAATTAACATTGTATTGATAAAGGTAAAGCTTCAAGAATAATAAATAGTATAATTCATACAGTATTTCAAAATAATAACAATGGTATCTTAGTGACTGAAGGATCTCCATTACCATCATACAATCAAAATGCTTCCCAAAGGGTTTTAAATGCTTGCTGCTATGAATAAAAACTATTACAGGCATCTCTATCACTGACTATCCTACAATATTTAATAAATGTTTGGTACTGTATTCAGAGTGTTAGCTGATATATTAGTAATGTCAAGCCTACCTTTATCTGGAATCTCCTTCTCTGTTCAAAAGGAAAAACCATTTTGATATCCAGGCACAACTAAGATCCTTATATTTCAGTCTGTAAATAACTAAAATTTGAGTTTTTTTCATATGCGCAGTATAAACTTAAAATGACTTACAATGGGTCTAGGAAGAAGCAATACCCAACAGCACTCCTCCACCAAAGCTTGTGGCCAACACTATGTTCTCGCGGGCAAAGCGCACCGCCTGAAAAGATGAAGTTCTTACATTCAACCTATCATGGAAAACAAATAAAAATGTCTGCAGATCTTTGCCATTGAAACTGTAGCCACATATTAAGTAATCTTTACTATATATATCTATATATATAAACAACCTAAAGAAAAATTAAACTCCTGATAAAACCTCAAGTAGGTTCTTGTATACTTCTCAGAAATAAATATAAGAGAAACTTTTTCGAAGGCTTATATAACATGTAAGCTTTACCAACAGATAATACTCACTAGTATCTCTTAACAATCTAAAGTATTAATACCCTATTTTGCTTTCAGGGCAAACATTCGTTGGTGTAAAACAACTTCACTATCATAATGCTGTACAATCCTCCTGTAGTTACTATAAATGTAGAAACATCACCAAATATATTGCTATTTCTAAACCTGAGCCTGCTGAAAATTTACTGACAGTTGGCTGTATTGATGTGGTGGTTTATTTACTACAAAAGCTTGCTGTAGATGCATTATAAGAATGAAAGAAAAATTATGAAGGCTGCGACAGTATTTATATTGAGAAAAGAAAATTTAAGCCAAAAAAAAAATGGAGGGCAAAATGGACACAAAAGAAGAAAAAGCTAGAAAATAGCACTCCCTGGAAGGATATTGTACAGTACCCTATGTACAATGTTATAAATAATCAGCAAACCACCATGTAGTACCACAGACTAAACACCATAAAATATCCCCAGTGAAAGTGAACTATTTTCTCCACAACAGGAAAAGCTGCCATAGAAACTTTGCTAAATGAATATACAACTTAACAAATGATCTCCTCATTAACAGAGTAAAAAATGTCTGAAATGAGAATGCTGAAATTCACACAAACATTTCTTATTTTACAGATTAAACCCAATATCTGTAGTATTTCAGACATCATATTTACCATCTTTAACAGGATGGATTAAGAACATGTATTAGAAGTGTGACATCACCACAAAGGTCCCCCATATAACCACTGATGAACAGAAAAATCGACCTAGGATTTCCCTGATGTTCTTATTATGATACCATTATACAGTGGACCCCCGGTTTACGATGGTCTGAAAACCCGCCCTTTTATGTAAGTTTATTTTTGTAAGTGCTTTTGTAAGTGTATTTTTGGGGGTCTAAAAGGACTAATCTAATATACATTATTCCTTATGGGAATAAATTCATTTGGTAATGGCACTTGAACAGCATTCTTGAACGAAAAAATGATGTAATCCGGGGGTCCACTG
This sequence comes from Cherax destructor, assembly GCA_009830355.1. Lineage (NCBI taxonomy): Eukaryota > Metazoa > Arthropoda > Malacostraca > Decapoda > Parastacidae > Cherax > Cherax destructor. The sequence goes on along the minus strand of WNWK01000735.1, from coordinate 365,075 downwards.
TACTGTACAGTATAGAAGACCAAACTGCCACCCAAATATTTTTTTTTTTTTAAATTTGCAAGTAAAGGTAGCCTTCAAAGAAAAGGAAATATCTATTAATGCTTTCAGAAAACATAGGACAAGAATAAATGCAAAAACGAAAGTTGGCCTGTCAATATAGGAGGCAGAATGTCAGGTATGTATCTTGTGACATACCAATGAAGGGCAGTAAAAAACTAGAAAAAGTCAGAATTTAAATACATATGTATTTGGGATACATTGAAAATATGACAGATGAAGAAATAAAGATAACATCACAACATAGTAATAAGGTGATTATGTTGCTTGAAATTATATGGAAAAAACTTTGCTAAGGATCCAAAGAAATTATTTTATGATGCTATATGCCATCAAATTACAGTGGACCCCCGAGTAACGAGCAAAATTCATTCCAGAAACCTGCTCAAGTGCCATTACCGAACGAATTTACTCCCTTAAGAAATAATGTCAAGTAGGTTAGTCCATTTCAGACCCCCAAAAATACACTTACAAAAGCACTTACAATATTATACTTACATAATTGTACGATTTCCGGGGTGCTCGTTACTCGGGGGTCCACTGTATATGATAGAACATTACTTCAGATTCTATATTACCATTATTATTTTTTCAACATATAATCCATCTCATACCAAAGAGGGCAACTCAAGATGAAATAATATTAATGATGAAATAATATTAAAACTTCATTCAGTCATTTATTCAACAACTGTTTTGCCAGAAGTGCACAGATATAATTCAAATGGCCCTCCAAATTGCAACATCCCCATCCCCACCTCTTAAGTGTAGGCACTGTATTTCACCCACTTCCAGGAAACAAGCCAGCTACTGTAACCAATTTCCCTGAATAACTTAATAAATGTTATCTTGCTTATACTGACAGTATGTCAAACCATAAAAATCACTTGTCTCCACTTCGATCTAACGTGCTCACATAAGCCTGCTGCTCAAACCCCTAGTACAGTGGACCCCCGGTTAATGGCCATAATTCGTTCCAGAATGCTGTTCAAGTGCCATTACTGAACAAATTTATTAACATAAGGAATAATGTAAATTACATTAGTCCTTTTGGACCCCTAAACATGCACTTACAAAAATACACTTACATAATTGTTAGTGTTTGGAGCAGGCCGTTAACCGGGGGTCCACTGTACTCAAAACCTCTACCCCACTCTCCAACCCCTTCCTTCCACTCCAACTTTATACAACTTTTGGTTCATCTTATTCTGGTCTATACTCTCTAAATACCCAACTACCTCGATGACCCCTCGTCAGTCCTCTAATTGTACTTGGGTAATTAACTTTCCTTCTTTCAACACGTCGGCCATTTCCCACCGTGGCAGGGTGGCCCAAAAGGAAAAACGAAAGTTTCTTCTTTTACATTTAGTAATATATACAGGAGAAGGGGTTACTAGCCCCTTGTCCCGGCATTTTAATCGCCTCTTACGACACGCATGGCTTATGGAGGAAGAATTCTATTCCACTTCCCCATGGAGATTGGGTAATTAACACTGTCTTTTAATTTCTATGCTTTGATATCTCTACATAATCTTCACAAATTGTTATTATATTAAAAACCAGTGTTAAACCAGTATGGACCATGGTGTCATGTAGGGGGGTAAGGAAACTGGGGATAATCGGGGAATATGGGGGGTAAAGGGTGGGAGTGAGTAGGCAGGAGAGGTGAGGTTGACAGGAGCGGATGTAATGTGAGGTCACTGGTGACTACACCATCACCTCTCATTACCACCACACTACTCACCCTCTCTCTACCTAAAATAAAATATAATAAAATAAAGTATAAGCATATAACGGGACAGTGAATATTACTATTCCACTCAAACACAGTTTATTTAAGTCCTTGTACAATAATATATTTGGGAACCGGAGAATACTATTGGGTTTAGATAAATGGGGATTGTACATATAAGCAGGGAGACAGGGAATACAATTAACTGACGAAACAGAATATAACTTACAATATGGTTCAGAGGACAGTTCACCACAGGAACTCAGTCACACTTCTAGCCACAGGTCCCAAGACCTGCTCCAACAGAACTCTGCCCAGTGTCTCCAACAGTCTCCTCCAGAGACTCTACAGCGGCTCTCTCCCAGAGCTCTGCACACCGGCAGCCGCTCTGCTAGAATCTCGTGCCCAGAGCTCTGCACACAGGCCAGAGCTCTGCACACAGGCCAGAGCTCCGCCAGAATGTCCCCCTCTAGTTGTTCCCTCGGCCTTATATGGTCAACCAAGCATCCCCCCAATGAGGAGTGCACCATGTGCTTTGACCTGACGCCGAAACATGACGCTAGTCCAAAAGACAAAAGACCTGAGACTTAAGCCGAGAGGCGTGTCTGACAGCTATTTACGAAGGGCAGGTGTGGCTGCTTAGGTAGACCTCACAGCACACTGACTACATCACAATGGAACAGCTTGTATGATAGTATACTCCCATAGGTTGGTTACAATACTGAAAAAAAATTTAATCTAGACATATACTGGGACGGATGGACTGACACTAAAATATGCTGAACTCCATTATTTAAGAAATACATGTGTATTAATGTGAGGCAAGAAAAATTGAAACACAGAGTTATAGAATTGGTAAATAAAGATAATCTGCAATGATTTGTGCTATTTATGTCAAAGATTATTATGGATAACATAGCTGCAAGGTAAATTTCAAGAACCCATAAAGAGGGAAAGGCAGCCAACATTTCAGAAAGGAAAAGTGGAAAGATACTTGCATAAGTAAAAGTATCAGAGCACAGATGTAATTAAACATAATAAAAGAGAGGTTTTGAACCTGTGAATTTATGCCAGGGACCTTTGTCTCCCCCATATATATACACGTGTAATTTTTGTAGATTCCAAGTCATCATTTTATGCTCAAGTGTGTGGGTGTTCTACCACTTTGGCATGCCTAGGAAAACAATGTAGAGCCAGGAAGGGGCACACACTATCATGGGTAACAATGACTTAGCAGGTAGTGTCAAAGTGTCTGATATGCCACTCTTCATTTATGGAAGTTTGTTTTCATTTAGGCTTGTGTACATAACATACATTTTTTACAGTAGTCTTGGGGGAACATCTCCATGGGGAAGTGGAACAGAATTCTTCCTCCGTAAGCCATGCGTGTCATAAGAGGTGACTAAAATGCCAGGAGCAAGGCGCTAGTAACCCCTTCTCTTGTATACGTTACTAAAGTTAAAAAAGAGAAACTTTTGTTTTTCTTTTTGGGCCACCCTGCTTTGGTGGGATACGGCCGGTGCGTTGAAATAAGAAAGACGTCTTGAGGGAAAACCTGTAAAACAATTACAGGTTTTCATTTCACACATTTGGCAGGATAGTAGTACGTACCTCCATGGGTGGTTGCTGTCTACCAACCTACTTGATCATCTGTCTGCTAATAACCCAGTCAGGTACAATGACAGAAAATAATGTGCACTACGAACAAGCAGACATAACATTTTAAATACGGTGGACCCCCGAGTAACAAGCAAAATTCATTCCAGAAGCCTGCTCAAGTGCCATTACCGAACGAAATTATTCCTTTAAGAAATAATGTCAAGTAGGTTAGTCCATTTCAGACCCCCAAAAATACACTTACAAAAGCACTTACAATATTATACTTACGTAATTGTACGATTTCCGGGGTGCTCGTTACTCGGGGGTCCACTGTACCTACTAAATACACTGTAGCACCAAGTATAAATTGAGACTTGAGTCACCAAAAACAAATTAACAGATCTATGATTCTCCATTTAATATAAAAACATTCATTCTAATAAAAGATTACAATTAATAAAATAAATTAAATATATATAATACCAATAACCAGCAAAAGCATAGTTGCTGTTCCAGAAGCTTAATGAGGAGTGCTGTTGCCTTCTGTTTGTGCTTCTACTACACTTTCTTCAACTTAAGTTTATACACAACATAAAAGCCGTCATTCCTTTTTGAATGTGCACTACTATTAGTTTTTACAAAAGGAATACTGAACATTCTTAATATGAAAGAAGTAAAGAAATTCAAATACAATTCTTGACACCCTACAAGTAAAAATTTGTCTATCAAAGTTAAAAGTTTCGAATGAAAATGTGAACGGGAGCTAAATAGTGCCTGTTATACAATAGTTCCCACACTCGTGTGCACACCCTCAGTGGTGCTTGAGGTGATCTCTGGGCATGCATGAGAATTCTGTCATTGCAAAATTTATATTTAATATACCATAGGGTACTTTTTAAGTTGTTTTAAATAATTAGTACACTCTGGTAAGCACAGTTAACTTTTGAAGATTTCACCATGCCCATCCATTGAGTTGGTGTGGTAAGGATTATATTCTTACATTCATTTTGGAACTGTTACCAATCAAGAAATGAAATACAAAAGATTCTGGACTAAACTATGTATTTTAAAACAAAACTGACAAATTGTTCACCTCAGATCTTGGCTGGCCTGAAAACGTGACCTATTTTCCCTGTGTGTGGGTTATTTGTGTATTGTTCCAATCATGGTATTGTGCCTTTTTGTTCTTTATGTACTGTTTTTCCTTCTAATCTTGTGACATGTTACTGTTAAGCAAAAACCTGCCTGATAAAGTGATGGGTGTCGAACTAGATATATTCAGTTTTGTGTCCAAGAGTGAGGGAGAAAGTCAGTTTGCCAGCTCTATTAATAATGGTAAGGTGTACTGTGTTAATTGCTATTATCATGTATTAGTGTAAATGTTGTTTATCATCTCGTTTTTTTTAGATTATGATTGCAGTGGTGCAAAAGCTTAGATGATCTTGCCCCTCTCCCTCTCCAACTAACACCTCTCCCAGCTAAAATTTCACCATCAAGTCTTGGTACGTAGCCATACTCTATCAAAGATGAATATTTCCATTTTATTATATACAGTATTTATCATAAAATTATCCAGTACTCAGGGGGAGGAGGGGTAAGGTGCCCCATATTTTCAATAACACCAGATGATCACTTTTTATGGTTCCTTTTTACCACACATTCCCATTTATCATTATCCCTGTTAAGTCTACAAGAAAAGAATTTATTTTACAGAAATTACCTCAAGATTTTTTTCATAACCTGCTCATTAAGGGAGTTCTGCAATGGTGGGAAATAAAAGGTGAAACCTTTTGTCCAATAAATGTTACTTAATTTTTTACAGTGACCATGAGAATTCAAGCATTTTTGCATAATATATTTTTTTTATTAACACATCGACCGTCTCCCACCAAGGCAGGGTGGCCCAAAAAAGAAAAACTTTCATCACCATTCACTCCATCACTGTCTTGCTAGAAGCATGCTTACACTACAGTTATAAAACTGCAACATTAACACCCCTCCTTCAGTGTAGATACTGTACTTCCCATCTCCAGGACTCAAGTCCGGCCTGCCGGTTTCCCTGAATCCCTTCATAAATGTTACCTTGCTCACACTCCAGCAGCACATCAAATCCTAAAAACCATTTGTCTCCATTCGCTTCTATCTAACACGCTCACGCATGCTTGCTGGAAGTCCAAGCCCCTCACACACAAAACCTCCTTTACCCCCTCCCTCCAACCTGTCCTAGGCCGACCCCTATCCCGCCTTCCCTCCACTACAGATTTATACACTCTCAAAGTCATTCTATTTTCTTAAATCCTCTCTACATGTCCAAACCACCTCAACAACCCCTCCCCATATAATGCTTGTACAGGAGGCCCTCCACATTCGTGAGTTCCACTTTCGCGAGCTTCGAGCATTTGCGGATGCCCAGCCGCCTATTATCGGCAGTGACACTGGCAATAAAGAGTTAGAATCCACACACTAGACTCATCATGCCATGCAGTTACACTCCATATAATCACCTCCATTCAACTGTCATCAGTAACTGCATGGCTAACTATCATCACCATCATCGTCATTGTCATCATCATCATCACAAGTCATCAGAGTTCATCTGCCTAACCTTACGAGTGGTGAGTGTTTTGTTTGTTTATTATTTGTTATTAAACCATAGCATGTATATACAATATTTTATGATGTTTTCATGTGTTTTATGATTGTTCATGGTTCAATAGGTTAAGGAAGCAGTATTGTTAGGCTAAGTAAATGCTATTATTATATTTCCCTACAATATATTTGTGCACCAAACATTCGCAAATTTTCAACTTTTGCGAGGTTCTTGATCCCCTAAACCTCACGAATGTGGAGGGCCTCCTGTATATTAATCAAGGCACCAAAGAAGATATCTAGTGATGCTGGGAATGCGAAGGTGAAGCATCAATCTATAATGATGCAGAAGAAATTACAAGAGTTGCACAAGCCTCAATGAGATGCTCGTGTGATGCAAAAGACATGCAAATATGGCTACAAATTAGGGATTAGTGCAATAAAAAAGAATGAACAATCAACATGACAGCATGTGTGTGGTATTTATGATAATGCCACACTCAGAAGGATATGTAAGATAATTGTGCAACAGAACATTTAAGAAGTTGCCTAAGATCTGGAAGAAGAAGAAAGCAGCACTGTTTTTAATGGTTTAAATGTCATGACCCCAAAAATCTTCTAAATGGTAGAAAATCTTTCTAAAGAGGAGATACCAAAAATGTAAAATTTTATGTAAAACTTACAGATTTACAAGGTTGCCTGCACTCTGAAGGAGGGGTGTACATGTTGCAGTTCAGCGGATCATTTTAATTATGTATACTGCTGACAAGACAGCTATTTAATGAATGAGTAATTTTTTTTTTAATCACCCTACTGGATGTGAGATGGCTAGTATATTTAAAAATGAACCGTAATAAAAAAATAAATTGCACAAGTGATGATGCGGACAATTATTAACTCAACATTTAAGACTGACATTAGTGATAAGCAGTTATTAGTCTTACATCAACTGTTTAACTTTATTAGTATTATTATAATAATTATAATATTTATGAAAAACACAACCTATAGGGGTCACAATACCTGAGGAATGAGAGGTAATCATGTTCAATCCAAAGGTGGTTTACCTCCAATTCCTTGGATCAAAGACCCATCACCATCAAGGCTTCTCCTTTGAGGGTGCCTTGATGATGATGTTTAAAAGTAGTAAATGGTAGTTTTAGTCCAGGTATAAGTCTGCCAAAAATGTTCTTCATAACTATGGCCTTTTCAAAAAAAAATGTAAATAATAAACTTTATTCAGTCTTATCATTTACTGATATAAGCTTTATAAACAAAATTATTATTTATTATATAATCATCAGAAGCCTGGGCATGTCTTAGTCCCAAGCATCCCATATTACTGATGCTCTGGTGTACATGGCAGAGGTTGAATATGAAGAAAATATGTTAATGACCAATACATATCAAATATCTGATCATTCCAAAAAAATTTCCTTAGGTGTATTTTACATTCTGATTACAGTATTTGATAATATCCAAAACATTGATTTACAATAGGCAAAATCATATGAAATAGTTTGAAAGCTCATGCTACTCAGGGCAGTCCAATCTAGTCATTTAATCTGTATTTCCATGTACAGTATTGAGAATTCAATTTAAAGTATTTCATTAACAGGTAGGGAAAACATTTGTCTATTAAGCATTAAGCTACTTGTCATGCAGACTACTACAAAAAAAAAAAAAAATGGTAAAGAAATGCTGAAACAAATGTGCAAAAATAAAAAATACATATAAAGATTCTTAACAGACCTCATCTGTAGCTCCAGCATTCACAGTGGACTCTACCTCTTGCTTCAGCTTCTTAGCATTCTTCTCAAGTTCCCTGTTCACTTTATTCCAATCCACCTACAAAATGTATATTGTATAGTAGAGTATCATAAATATATATTTTAATGTCCATGAGGCCTTATTTTAGTATAAACTTCAATAGTGAACTCTATACCAAAGTATGTATCACCTAAGCATGCATGAAATAAACAATATATAGTATACAGTACTTTTATATATCCTTTATGGGCAGCCAGTTGCATGATGAGAAGGCTTCCACCAACTACTGTTGCAGCAACTTTCCCCACCTTCATCGATAAGTATCCTACAACCCTGCAAGAGTACATAATGTAGTCTTTTTCTTTTACTAGGAACTTAAAGCCTCTACATATCTACAATTTATTTTTCCACATGGGAACTGCATTCTAATAATAATAATAATAATAATAATAGTAGTTTGTTGTGACAAGATACAAAGATTTACAATGAGGTGTACATGCATTACAACCTTGAAGAAAATCAATGTCAATACTTTGGCTGGAAAAATAACTTGCTAACAAATTTAAGGTAAATATTTAGACAATGTTTTGGCATATCCTGGACCATTATCAAGTCGAGGACAACCCAAAAATGCCATCTCAAGATTTATCTCTACTTAATAGGTTAGCTGCAAATATTTCAATCACCTTCAACTACTGAGAAATGTTAGAAGAAATGTGAAACAAAAAAATCCTTTGTTATATGGATAGCATTAGGGGAAAACTGTTACAATGTGCCTACACAAATAAACAATAACGTGAAATGAATAAAAAGTGCTTCAGTTAAAGTATAAGAGGGAATGAAGGCAAAAACAAAAATAAAATCACAAGAAATGAACAATGGCAATTAAAAAAAGCCTAAATGAAGACACAGGTGAGCAGACTATCACTGGGAATGCTTGAAGTTCCTAAACCTGTACTCCCTAGAATGCAGGCAGGAGAGATACATGATCATATACACTTGGAAAATCCTAGAGGGATTAGTACCAAACTTGCACACGAAAATAACTCCCTATGAAAGCAAAAGACTCGGCAGACAATGCAACATCTCCCCCAATGAAAAGCAGGGGTGCCACTAGCATGATAAGAGACAACAATAAGTGTCAGGGGCCCAAGATTGTTCAACTGCCTCTCAGCATACATAAGGGGGATTACCAATAGACCCCTGGCTGTCTTCAAGCAGGCACTGGACAAGCACCTAAAGTCAGTACCTGACCAGCCAGGCTGTGATTCGTACGTCGGTTTACATGCGGCCAACAGTAACAGCCTGGTTGATCAGGCCCTGCTCCACCATGAGGCCTTGCCACGGACTGGGCCGCGGGGGCGATGACCCCCAGAACCCTCTCCAGGTATATTACAGCAGCAATAATATAGCGGACTGATACAGAGTAACCATCCAAGGAGGCACATTACAGGAGGGCCCTGCTTTATAGTGGTTCATTTTACTGCATTTCGCTACAGCAGCTGTTTTCAATTATGCCCATTCTTCATTTATTTAGACTTCCTACAATAAATATATTTACCACTCACTATAAGCTAAAGACAAAAATATACACAGTAGTATACACAGACTTTGCAAGTCTGACCATGGCGTAATAGCACACAAAATGCGTGATAAAGGAATAACAGGAAAAGTTGGTAGATGGATCTATAACTTCCTGACAAATAGAACACAAAGAGTAATAGTAAACAGAGTAAAGTCCCAGGCAGCCACGGTGAAAAGCTCTGTTCCACAAGGCACAGTATTCACTCCCATTCTATTCCTCATCCTCATTTCTGACAAACAGAGATGTCTTCCTTTGCGGATGACACCCGGATTGCCATGGCAGTGACCTCCATTGAAAACACTGCAAAACTCCAAGCGGACATCAACCAAATCTTCAAATGGGCCACTCAAAACAATACGAAGTTCAACGAGGAGAAATTTCAACTATACTCAAATATGGAAAACTTGAGGAAATAAAAAATGTATCAAGGTACGTATACGACAAATTCTAACCATACAATAGAGCAAAAAAGAAATGTGAAGGACTTGGGAGTGATAATGTCAGAGGATCTCGCCTTTAAAGACCACAACAATGTATCTACCTCATCATCTAGGAAAATGATAGGATAGATAATGAGAACCTTCAAAACTAGGGATGCCAAGCCCATGATGACACTCTTCAAATCACTTGTTCTCTCTAGGCTGGAATACTGCTGTACACTAACGGCCCCCTTCAAGGCTGGTGAAACTGCAGACCTGGAGAGTGTACAAAGAACTTTCACAGCACACACAAGTACAATAAAGCACCTAAATTACTGGGAACGGTTGAAGGTCCTTGATCTGTATTCCCTGAAACACAGGCAAGAGAGATACATGATAATATACACTTGAAAGGTCCTGGAAAGATAGATAGTGAACCTGCACATGAAAATCACTCCCTATGAAAGCAAAACTCGGTAAAAGATGCAACATTCCCCCTATGAAAAGCAGGGGCGCCACGAGTACACTGAGAGACAACACCATAAGTGTCCGGGGACTGTTCAACTGCCTCCCAGCATACAGGGGTATTACCAATAGACCCCTGGCTGTCTTCAAGAAGGCACTGGACAGGCACCTAAAATCAGTACCTGACCAACCGGGCTGTGGTTCGTACGTCAGTTTGCTTGCGGCCGGCAGTAATAGCCTGGTTGATCAGACCCTGATCCACCATGAGACCTGGTCTCAGACTGAGCTGTGGGGGCGTTGACCCCCGAAACCCTCTCCAGGTAAACTCCAGGTAAGTAATGTGTGAACTGTATATGCATTTTTTAGGCCTATCTCTATTGATCACTTAATATACATGATAGTGTAATACACATTATCAGGCTTTTATATGCATTTGAAAGAGAGAAAAGGCTATATTTCACTTTAGTGATTTTAGCTTTATAGCAGGAGCCCAGAACCTAACCTGCTGTATAAACGGGGCCCTACTATTCTCTCACACAAGTGAAATGGACGCTGTTAAATAATTTGCACTTTGACAGGATTTGCTTCATGTATAAAATCACAAGGAAATCTTACAAGCTTCTGCTTACATTTGTTATACACTTTTCTCTAAATTACTGTTTTTTAATGTAGTAGTTTTCATTCCTGCACCAGGACTAAGGCCATAGGGGCACTGATCCCCAGAACCATTAACAGAGATAAACTTAGGTACACACAACTTACCATCCTGACAAACCACCAACAGCGACTTGCTTTGTGACAGGCTGCTGGGTCAAATCATGCATAAACTCTTGGAGCCACGACATCCCGTTACGAGCAGTTCCTCTTACATCAAGGACCTCAAACTCCTCCTCTTCGTTTGGCTTTTTCAGTTTAGCCTGGCCACTTCCTCCCATATCAAGTGTCAGATGCACAACAACCTGCTGTTGTGTCTGCAATAATGAAACCATGTACAATACACCTCAATATTAAGGAATTCATAGTAATAATAATTTCATTTTAAATTATGCTGCAGTGAGGAGGTGGCAGCGAAGAGTAAAGATGTGTTGGAGATCACTGTGCCATGAATATTATGCAGAGAATAAGGGGTCAAGAAATCAAATGATACAATGGCATGAAAGATTTAATTTAGAAAGCAATGGAGGGGTTATTGGAACGGTTCAGTCACTATGAAAGGAATGGAAGATAGGACGACTACGAGTGTATAAATCTGGGGAGTTTCCTAGGATGGTTGGTTGATAGAATGGAAGACAATGGAAACAATGTCTACAGTGTTTATTTTGGGCTCGGTTTTTAAATTGGAATTTTTTAATTGTGTGAAATTGGCTAAATTACCAACTCCTGTGCACTTTATAGGATAGTTCTGATGGTTGTGCTCAATTAATAGAATAGAAAGCATGCTAGCAAAAGTTAAGAATTTGGTCAAATGGTGGAAACAATGGGTGTGTCCTTATACCTGTTGTCCCCGTTCACCTAGCAACCAAGTAGGTACCTGGGTGTTAGTCGACTGGTGTGGGTCACATCCTGGAGGACATGATTTAAGGACCAAAATTAAAATAAGTCCTCCATGACTCACTAACTTTACTGGGTTATCCTAGGTGGCTAACCTTCCCTACCCCAGGTTGAAAATTCGAAAAACTCTTATGGAAATAAGCCACCGTCTGACTTTTGGGGTTATCCTTGGTAATTTACACTATGCATAACTACTTATGTATACCTATAATATAAGGATATGTTTTGCCCAATAGGGGGCTGAAAACCCCCATTTTGGGTGAAACCTATCCTCAATAAATTTCTTGACTATCACATACGTCTCTCTCACATACTTGTCGGTGCTAATAACCAAGCTGGACATAATTATGCTCTCTAACCTTCATTCTTACTACGAAACTCTCAAGGAATAAATAAATAAATATGAATACAAAACGTCCCTATAACACTAGTTATCAGACTGACAAGGCTGATATTGGCGGCAGTTGTCACTATAGACATCCCAGCCATGGCCAGCAGGTGTGGGAAGAGACGTTATATACGTAATACCGAGCATATATGAAGTACCTGATGATGCACAACAGCCGCACCTCCTCAGTCTTCACCAGCTGATGACAATACTTACAATGACGCCCAGATTCCAATAATAATGATTTTTCATCCCAAACTAAGAAATCACGCGTAACACCTCGAATAATAAATAATGTTCCAATTTCAAAAAAAAAATTGTGTGCTCGCGTGTTGCATGTTACTAGAAAAGTTTTAAGTTTGAGAAATTGTGATGATGCATCGTTGTTTTAAGAGAGTGTGTTGTATGTTGTGAGGCTGGAGTGGGTGAACTCCTGGGAAGGTCAACACAGAGTCGCAGGGGCAGGTGGGAACCCAGACACCTGCCATCTCCTCTTACACTCTCTTGCCTCTATCTCACTCATTTTTTAATAAATAGCGGCCTAGATCGACAGCATGTTTTGTTTTGAACCAGCAGCGCCTGATTACATTTAAAGGAAAAGCAAGAATCATGGCTGAAATTTTATAAAAATAATGCAATGGAGATGCCATATTTTGAGATGCTTTTTCTGTCATTCCTGTCTAGATAGAGTTGAGAATTTATCATAGCAGTTAGGTATAAAAATTCCATTAATATCAACTCTGAAAGACGAAAGTGTTCTTTAAGTAGGATAAGAGATAAATTAAATGTAATATAAATGGTGAGGTGGCATTATTGTTGGGAAGCGAGGCTTGGGTGGTCCTGCAGCGCTCACTCAGCGTGTACTTGTAAAGTTGTTCTGGTGCAGTGTAGATGTGCTCTCCGTATAGAGTTCCCAGTGAATATGAGTGATTTACCTTTACAGTGAGTGTATCTTATCCATATGGAACCACAGTTAAGTGCTTAAACGGTGCCCAAGATGGAGGTAACGGAGACGACGGAGGAAATAAACTTGACACCTCAAGAGTTGCAAGTTCTGGCGGAACTTGACAGGTGAGGGATACAAAACCAATAACCTTCACTGTTTCCCTTTCCTTCACTCCTTTAACCTGTGATTCTCAACGTTACCCAGGCCTGTAGGCCTACACAGCTTGCTGGGTGTGGTATAACTGGACGAGGAATGGGCTGCGCTAGTTTGGTTGTTTGTAACCTCGCCGGTCACAGCGATTTTGTACTTCCTTGTTCAGCTGGTGTGGCCCACACCTCAGTGCTGTGGCCCACGCTACACTGCTGTGGCCCACGCCACACTACCGTGGCCCACGCTACACTACCGTGGCCCACGCCACACTGCTGTGGCCCATGCCATACTGCTGTGGCCCACGCTACATTATTATGGCCTACACCTTAGTGCTGTGGCCCACGCCACACTTGTGGTTTACAGTATGGTGCCTCCACATCACATCACACCTGGTGGGCCTCCACATCACATCACACCTGGTGGGCCTCCACATCACATCACACCTGGTGGGCCTCCACATCACATCACACCTGGTGGGCCTCCACATCACACCACACCTGGTGGGCCTCCACATCACACCACACCTGGTGGGCCCACACACCACCTGGTGGGCCTCCACATCACACCTGGTGGGCCTCCACATCACACCTGGTGGGCCTCCACATCACACCTGGTGGGCCTCCACATCACACCTGGTGGGCCTCCACATCACCTGGTGGGCCTCCACATCACACCTGGTGGGCCTCCACATCACACCTGGTGGGCCTCCACATCACACCTGGTGGGCCTCCACATCACACCTGGTGGGCCTCCACATCACACCTGGTGGGCCTCCACATCACACCTGGTGGGCCTCCACATCACACCTGGTGGGCCTCCACATCACACCTGGTGGGCCTCCACATCACACCTGGTGGGCCTCCACATCACACCTGGTGGGCCTCCACATCACACCTGGTGGGCCTCCACATCACACCTGGTGGGCCTCCACATCACACCTGGTGGGCCTCCACATCACACCTGGTGGGCCTCCACATCACACCTGGTGGGACCCCACATCACACCTGGTGGGACCCCCACATCACACCTGGTGGGGCCCCCACATCACACCTGGTGGGGCCCCCACATCACACCTGGTGGGGCCCCCACATCACACCTGGTGGGGCCCCCACATCACACCTGGTGGGGCCCCCACATCACACCTGGTGGGGCCCCCACATCACACCTGGTGGGGCCCCCACATCACGCCTGGTGGGCCCTCCACATCACGCCTGGTGGGCCCCCCACATCACGCCTGGTGGGGCCCCCACATCACGCCTGGTGGGGCCCCCACATCACGCCTGGTGGGGCCCCCACATCACGCCTGGTGGGAGCCCCCACATCACGCCTGGTGGGGCCCCCATCACCCTGGTGGGGCCCCACATCACACCTGGTGGGGCCCCACATCACACCTGGTGGGGCCCCACATCACACCTGGTGGGGCCCCCACATCACACCTGGTGGGGCCCCCACATCACACCTGGTGGGGCCCCCACATCACACCTGGTGGGGCCCCCACATCACACCTGGTGGGCCCCCACATCACACACTACACCACACTAGTGTATGGCCCATGCTAAGCTGGTGTAGCATGGGTCACATAGTACACTGATATAGCATATGGCTTTCATTACCCTGTTGTATCTTGTGCTAATAAGTTTATTCGGGTATAGATACACACAAATACAGTTACATAAATTATCATACATAGCAGCATATGTGTAGATTACCTAGGATAAACCCCAAAAAGTCAGACAGTGACTTATTTCCATTGGTGTAATTCATACTACCTGGTGTGGCCTGCGATACAGCATTTCATGCTGCACTGGTGTGGCCCCCACTGCACTGGTGTGGCCCCCACTGCACTGGTGTGGCCTTCCCGAGTTGCTATTTAGGTAGCTGCAGGTATAGGAAGGAAAAAACATATACAGATTAATAAAGAATTTCCAAACAGTTATAAATATACTACAAAATTGTTAAAATTCTATATATTCTGTATTTCAAGCAACTTAGACTAGAAGTTAAACATTTATATTACAGAACTATGTATATAGATTTAGGTCTTCTAACCTTGTGTGTTTACTATAGGGTATTTGATATGAAGTTAAAATTTAAATGCTAACAAAATTATTTAGTGTAAATTAAGTTGTAAATTAATTTATCTGGTAAACTATTCTGGATTTCTGGTCCTTTTATTTAGATTACTATGGTAAGATATTAACTAACCCTATGACAAATAGTCAGCTAACAGTATATACATAAATAAGTTGGACATTTTATAAAAATGTCTGTTACATTTATATATTTATACAAATGACAGTACAGTGGTACCTTGGGTTGTGAGCTTAATTCGTTCCAGGAGGTTGTTCGAGTGCCGATACTGAACAAATTTGTTCCCATAAGGAATAATGTAAATTTGATTAATCCGTTTCAGACCCCCCAAAAATACACTTACAAAAGCACTTACAGAAATACACTTACATAATTGTTCGAGTTGGGAGCTGCTCGTATGTCGAGGTACCACTGTACTTCTAATATTAATTCTCAGTTTATGTAAATGTATCAAATTGAATTTGATGTAGCTAAATATAATGATTGGTTACATAAGCCACCATTCAAGATATTTTGAAGTTTTTAACCAGTTCAGTTCATAGTTAAGATTCTGCTTAATTTCCCTTAAAATGCAGTAGAAAGCAAGTTTGATTTAAAATTATTATAGTTTTTGAGTTTCTACACAATATAGCATTTTTTTTTTTATTTATTTGCATATTGGAGCTCTTACTACATTATCTTATTACATATGTGACAAGTACAGACATAAGAGGTAAAAAAAAAAAATTAGATTTTTTAACCCAGAGGGTTAGCCACCCAGGATAATCCAATAAAGTTGGTATCATTGGGGACTGTCCATCTTATTTCCACTGAGCTCCTTTAATCTTGTCCCCCAGGATACGACCCATAACAGTTGTCTAACGCCTAGGTACCTGCTTGCTTCTAGGTGAACAGGGATAGTAGGTGTAAGGAAACACCCCAATATTTCTTCTTGTGCCAGGTATTGAACCACGGGCTCTCAGTACATGAGCCGAGTGTGTTATCAACCGAGCCACAGGTACCACGGATAGGCACACTTTATATTTGATACTACAGATCAATAAATGTTGCAGTGTTTTGTAAAGATCTTTTTATATACACTTATACGTAGTATATCACTTTGGCCATATAATGTAATGATATGTATATGGCTAGAACATGTACATTATTTTCATTCTACTCAGATGAAAGGCTAAGGGTAACTGAAAAGTTATAGCAGTGGAATTCTTCTGTTGTGGTTGGAAGTAAATGCATCAGAATCTGGGCTCTTTTTCAAATATCAATATTACTTGTGCTCTCATTACTCTTGTTCCTCAAGTAAGTTTTTGTCTGTTGTAAACAGGAAAAACTACATTCATATGCTGCAGAATTAACTGGCATAGGTTTAATGTATAACATGATTTTCATCACAGGGGGCTGAAGGAAATTATAGGGGGTTTAAACCACCCCAAGCTGCTCTTTGGCACCTCAACTGTTAAGATTTGTTCAGAGTTTTAACCTGGAGAGAGAACCCAAGAAAGTCAGTACATCATCAAGGCTGTCTTATTTCCATTGGGGGGTCCTTCAATCTTGTTTCCCAGGAATTGACCCACATCAGTTGATTAACACCCAGGTACCTAGGTGAACAGGGACACCAGGCGCAAGGAAACACGCGTAGCATTTTCACCCATGTTGGGGGTCAAACCATGGACACTGAAGCGAGAGCATTGCCAACTGCAGTACAGTATTATATTAAACTTGCAGTGTATTGTGAATTTTGCAGCTCTATTGTAATGTTGTAATTATTGTACTTCCTTATATGACTGGCAATATTATGCACTACAGGTACAATATACTAAATGATGTCTGTAAGCAATAATGCCTGAAGTAAACTTGAGAACTCGGTGACCCAGTGAGTAAAGATCATTCAGGTTACATAAAATGGAGAAAAATAGGATGTTTAAAGAGGGCATATAAATCCAGGGTGTATGGAAGGAGGTATGTATATGGGTCCTGGGAAAGGTTGGAGAGGTACAGGAGACTGATGTGTAGGGACATGGACATCCAGCAGGCTTATGTGAGCATGTTAGATTTGAGTGAGTGGAGGTAAGTGGTTGAGCATCTGTAATGTCAGCATCCTTCTCACAAAACATCGATTGAATGAGTGACAGTAAGAGTTTTTTTCTTTGTCAGGTCAGACATGCATGCATGCATGCATGCATGCATGCATGCATGCATGCATGCATGCATACATACATATATATACACACACACGTACAATCCTTACAACACAAATGAACATTCAACATTGGAATACCATTATCTGGCATTAACCATGGCCTGTATTCTAAGTTAACACATATTAAAATGACATATACACACTCCTGGGTATATGTTGCACTGCATGAGCAATGGTGCTGTTACCAAATCAGACTGAATGACTGTTTTTATTTCAACACATTACATACTTAACCATGAGCTATATTAACCTTACACTGTTAACCTTGAGGCATTTCTGGCGATACAGTTTTTCCTTAGTTAATTCCACAATAATGCTATACATAACTTGCAAGAACGTTGGCAAAAAAAGCTATGGCGAGATGATGCAGTTGTGGAACCGAGCAGAACCAATTGCTTCGGCCAATCTGGAAGTGTCTGTGTGCCCTAAAATTCTTGGATATCTTTGACATTACTTATACAGTACCTGACCTTTACAGTAGATCAGACCAATTAAAATTAAGGCTTGATCTTGTTAAAAACTGATCAGCTTCTATAATACAATACAGGAGGGCCCTGCTTTATAGCACTTCACTAATGCAGCAGCTTTCAATTATACCCATTCATTTATTAACCCTTTCAGGGTCCGTACCGTAGTTCTATGGCTTTGAGTTCAGGGTCCAAACCGTAGTTCTACGTCATGAGCTCAGCTCACTCAGATAAGCTTTGAGCGGTAAATTTGGGCCTAGATATGAGAGAATACATCTATGTGGTAAATGTGCACCACGTAAAACAAATCCTGCAGCACACAGTGCATAATGAGAGAAAAAAACTGAAACTGTAATTTTTTATTAAAACAGCGACTTTGCAGTGTTTTTACGTATACTTTTTATAGTTGTATTTGCGATTTCTTGGTCTCATTTGATAAAATGGAAGATATATTACAGATATAGAGATACTGTTGATTGGTTTTAGTATTGAAAATGGCTTGAAACTGAGTGGAAATGTTAAATTTTTGTCGATGTTCAAGAGTAAACAGATGACCTCACACGTCTAATACGTGCCAGCTGGTGGGTTTAATATACATTCACAAATGTGATATTATTTGTACAATTATTACAATATTGCATAAGAGTAAATCTTCCATTTTTTGGTTTGAATAAAAATTAATTATGTGAATAAAAAATCAAAATGGAATTCATTTGTAAAGACTGAAAACGTACCTAATGAACAGAGGAAATGTTAGTTAGTGCCAGGAATGCCTGTATTGGTTATTCTGCACCCTATTTTGAAATTGGAATATTTTGAACTTTGAGTTAAATTGGCTAAATTACCAATTTCCAGTCACTTTATTTTGTAGTTGAAATAGTTGACTGGGCAATTTCTTGTGCTCAATCGATAGAATAGAAGTAATACTAGTGAAATAGCTAAGAATTTGGTCGACTGGAATAATGTAAGTGGCCTAAAATGGGAGTCAAAGTCGGCAAAATCGCCAATGCGTAAATATCGCTGACACATCAAAATTCGCGAGAGCATAATTTCGTCAATTTTCAATCAAATTTCGTACTTTTTGTTTTATTACTTTCAGAAAAAGATTCTCTACCATTTCATAAGAAAAAATAAGTTTTTTTTTTTTTAAATTCTTGGACACTGGTGCACCCTCTGAAATTTGGCCTCTGGACCATGAAAGGGTTAAGACTTCCTACAACAAATATATTCACCATTCGCTATAAGCTAAGAACGAAAATATTTTAAGGTGAGTAATGTGTGTACTGTATGTGCATTTTTTTAGGCCTAGCTCTATTGCTCATTTAATAGTATATGATAGCATATAAACATGTTATCGGGCTTTTATATGCATTTGAAAGTGAAAAAAGGCTGTTTCACTTTACAGCAGTAGCCCGGAACCTAACCTGCTGTATAAGGGGACCCTCATGTACTGTGTAATAGTTATTGCTAGTTTACCTGCAGGTCAATTTAGGTGTGAATTGCAGAGATTTCTGATAAAATATCCTCTTGGTATTGACTCAGCCACTCATTAGGACTGAAGAAGCCACTCGTAGCAAAACGTTTCCTTTAATAACTGTCCTGAACTGTACAAAAGTGTCTTTTTCCATATCTTGTCTGTATCACCATACCATTTCTCAAGAGGAGATATCATCGAGGTGTATAGGTGGATGATGGGCATAAACAGGGGCGATATTAATAAAATACACTGAGGATATCAAATCAAGTAAGAACCAAAAATAACAGATTTAAGTTAGATAAATTTAGATTTAGAAAGGACATTTGTAAGTATTGGTTTTCAAACAGTTGTCGATACATGTGCAGCATTTTGCATATAACTTGAACTAGTAACGAAATAATGGCAGAATAAATTCTAAATAGGTAGAAACTATAACTATGGTATGCTTTACTTTACGTATTATAATAATAGCAACAACAACCACAAATATATATTTCTATAAGTACATGATATAACTGATAGAGACCAAGCTGGCACTGGCATATTTAGAAAGCCCCTAGTTATGCAGAGCATTTCGGGTAACTTTGGCTAATCTTGTTCACCAGGATGCGACCTCACGACACACTGGTACCTGTGGGACACTTTTGCAACATTTGTGTATCTTTATTCTGGAAACGTTTCACCACACAGTTGCTTCTTCAGTCCGCTGCAGAAAAAATTAGAATAAGAGGAGTTTGAGGTATAATCAATCCCTCAGCCTTGAGTCACTGTGTTATGTCCATCAGTCGTGCAGCCTATTTGTGGAGATGGGGCTTATATACTGATGAGAAATGAGGTGGATCAGTGGTAGGCGGAGTCACCAGCGAGCAAGCATGTTTGCTGGTGACTCCTTAAGTCAGTTCCTGATCAGCCAGGCTGTGGTACATAGGGTGGACTGCATGTGGCTGGCACCAATAGCCTTGTCAGCCAGGCACCAATTAGGAGTCCTGGATGACTAATATGGTTACCTCCAAAATTGATTTAAGATAAACTGTAAGTAAGGTAATATTGAACTACATGTGGGACATTTCATGATGTCCTTAGAACAAGGCACACATCCCTTATATTCTCTCACATAGATCTACGTCGTTGAAACAGTTTCTTACATAGGTTTACATCAATCATAGTGCCCTCAAATATGCTGCGAGCAGTAAAATTTGGCCTAGACATAAAACAAGTAGAAAAAATCCTACCCTGTGCGTTACATGTTGGGAACATCCAACCTCTGACTATGTGTTTGGGTTAAAATAGTGCGAAATTTTCTGTGGAATATACTCTGGAGCAATGAATGAGATATTTGATAAATACTCCTGGAAAATATTGGAGGGCCAGGTCCCAACTCAACACTACCATACCTGGAGTATACCTAGAGAGGGTTTCGGGGGTCAGCGCCTCCCTGGCCCAGTCTGAGACCAGGCCTTGTGGTGGATCAGGGTCTGATCAACCAGGCTGTTACTGCTGGCTGCATGCAAACTAACGTACAAGCTACAGCCAGGCTGGTCAGGTACTGACTTTAAGTGCCTGTCCAGCGCCTTCTTGAGGATGAGGAACAGGATAGGAGCGAGTACTGTGCCTTGTGGAACAGAGCTTTTCACTGTAGCCGCCTCAGACTTTACTCTGTTTACTACTACTCTGTGTTCAATTTGTTAGGAAATTATAGATCCATCTACCAACTTTCCCTGTTATTCCTGTATCACACATTTTGTGCGCTATTACACCGTGGTCTCACTTGTTGAAGGCATTTACAAAGTCTGTGTATACTACATCTGCATTTTGTTTATCCTCTATAGCATCCAGGACCGTGTCATAGTGATCCAGTAGCTGGGACAGGCAGGAGCAACCTGCTCTAAACCCATGTTGCTCTGGGTTGTGTAATTGATGGGTATCTAGGTGGTTGGCAATCTTGCTTCTTGCTTAATGGAGCGAGAAATTTGGGGAAAAGTGCAAAAGCTGTCCAGTGAAAAGCGCGGGCACCATAGACAAGAGAATGCTGTATCAACATTTGTACTCTATAGTTAATTAACCTGTTACCAGCAGATATCAGAAATTTTGCTGGAACTAATGTAGAAAATGAAACTTAGTCACTATCTCCAGGTGCCAGATCAACCAGGCTGTGATGAGCTAATGGCCAGGTTGAACAGCTCAGTAAGGAAGCTTGGCCAAAGGCCAGGCTGCGTTGGTAGAAAAGCCCTTTTAAATCCATCACAGGTACATGTGTGTTCTCTTAAGTCCCACATTTTTAGATCAGTGAATACAAAATTTAATTTTATTTTTATTTTTTTTTAGATTCGGACTCATTGTGTTTCACAGACTTTCCTAATAAATATTACTCTAATCTGGTTAATATCAAGATTCAAGAAATAGATTTGAGTATGGGAAATCAATTGGGCACATTTAAAATAAAATCCTGAATCACAAAACTCCCACAAATCTAAGTTTTTCAGAGAAAGCCCTTCAATAAAATTGAGAATTGAATGCTACAAACTTGGCAATTTGACTGAAATTCCATAATATTCAGCAGTTTCATCAAGCTCCTTGCTCCACCCTGCCTGGTTCAGTGGAGATGCATTCAGCTTAACACAGTTATTCTGGAAGTTTTGGAGCCGAGAGCATTCGTTTGCTATCCCAGTAATAAATTCCATTTGATACTACAATGGACCCTCAGTTTTCGTACATCTCCCAACTCGAACAATTATGTAAGTGTATTTTTGTAAGTGCTTTTGTAAGTGTATTTTTGGGGGTCTGAAACGACGAATCTAATTTACATTCGTCCTTATGGGAACAAATTCGTTTGGTAACGGCACTCGAACAGCATTCTGGAAATAATTATCGCCGAAAACCGAGGGTCCACTGTATTATATTAAACTGAGTGAAAGTACCAGTATAGCATATTTATTTTGCAAAGTCTGACAAAATCAAAATCATGTTCAAAAAGTATGTCAAAATACTCAAATTTCTCTCAGTGAAAATTTATACAGTATTGTGCACTATATGGTGTTTATATGTACAGTAGACCATCTATTAACATGGTAGTTACGTTCCTGAACATTGTATGCAAAATGAAATGGTGTAAAATAAACTGAAGAATATTTTTTTTTTTTATTAACACATCGGCCGATTCCCACCAAGGCAGGGTGGCCCGAAAAAGAAAAACTTTCATCATCATTCACTCCATCACTGTCTTGCCAGAAGGGTGCTTTACACTACAGTTATAAAACTGCAACATTAACACCCCTCCTTCAGAGTGCCGGCACTGTACTTCCCATCTCCAGAACTCAAGTCCGGCCTGCCGGTTTCCCTGAATCCCTTCATAAATGTTACTTTGCTCACACTCCAACAGCACGTCAAGTATTAAAAACCATATGCCTCCATTCACTCCTATCAAATACGCTCACACATGCTTGCTGGAAGTCCAAGCCCTCGCACACAAAACTTCCTTTACCCCTCCCTCCAACCTTTCCTAGGCCGACCCCTACCCCGCCTTCCCTCCACTACAGATTTATACACTCTCGAAGTCACTCTGTCTCGTTCCATTCTCTCTACATGTCCAAACCACCTCAACAACCCCTCCTCAGCTCTCTGGACAATCGTTTTGGTAATCCCGCACCTCCTCCTAATTTCCAAACTCCGAATTCTCTGCATTATATTCACACCACACATTGACCTCAGACATGACATCTCCACTGCCTCCAGCCTTCTCCTCGTTGCAACATTCATCACCCATGCTTCACACCCATATAAGAGCGTTGGTATAACTATACTCTCATACATTCCCTCTTTACTTCCATAGACAAGGTTCTTTGTCTCCACAGACTCCGAAGTGCTCCACTCACCCTTTTCCCTCATCAATTCTATGATTCACCTCATCCTTCATAGACCCATCCGCCGACATGTCCACTCCCAAATATCTGAATACATTCACCTCCTCCATACTCTCCCTCCAATCTGATATCCAATCTTTCGTCACCTATTCTTTTTGTTATCCTCATCACCTTACTCTTTCCTATATTCACTTTCAATTTTCTTCTTTTACACACCCTACCAAATTCATCCACCAACCTCTGCAGCTTCTCTTCAGAATCTCCCAAAAGCACAGTGTCATCAGCAAAAAGCAACTGTGACAACTCCCACTTTGTATTTGCTTCTTTATCTTTTAGCCCAACACCTCTTGCCAAGACCCTCGCATTCACTTCTCTTACAACCCCATCTATAAATATATTGAACAACCACGGTGACATCACACATCCTTGTCTAAGGCCCACTTTACTGGGAAATAGTCCCCTTCCCTCCTACACACTCTAACCTGAGCCTCACTATCCTCATAAAAACTCTTCACTGCTTTCAGTAACCTTCCTCCTATTCCATACACCTGCAACATCTGCCACATTGCCCCCTATCTACCCTATCATACGCCTTTTCCAAATCCATAAATGCCACAAAAACATCTTTACCCTTATCCAAATACTGTTCACCTATATGTTTCACTGTAAACACTTGGTCTACACACCCCTACCTTTCCTAAAGCCCCTTGTTCATCTGCTATCCTGCTTTCTGTTTTACTCTTAATTCTTTCAATAATAACTCTACCATACACTTTACCAGGTACACTCAACAGACTTATTCCCCTATAATTTTTGCACTCTCTTTTGTCCCCTTTGCCTTTATACAAAGGAACAATACACGCTCTCTGCCAATCCCTAGGTACCTTACCCTCTTCCATACATTTATTAAATAATAGCACCAACCACTCCAAAATTATATCCCCACCTGCTTTTAACATTTCTATCTTTATCCCATCAATCCCAGCTGCCTTACCCCCTTTCATTCTACCCACTGCCTCACGAACTTCCCCTACACCCACAACTGGCTCTTCCACACTATCAACTGAAGAACTTCTGGAAAAAATAGGGTTATGGTCCTGGGACTCCCCAAAAATAGTAAACAAATAAAAATGATAGCATAAGTGTAGCTGGCTGTCAAGATATATTATATTTAATGCTTTGGTTAATTAAGGCTACAGATGTTAAAGAAATAATATTTACCTTAAATTGTGGTTGCTAGTATGTCATTGATTCTAAACAGAGTGGAGAGAGATGCTGTGGCCCTACTGGGCTGAGGTGGATGGTTGAAGCTTTGGTGCAAACTTCGATGGTTGTACTGGAGTAGCGAGAAATTGTCTTACATCTTTGGTGTCTCTTGCTCTGCAATACTTTATACAGCTGCTCTAGGCTTCAGAAGAACGTATTCACTGTAGTTGTCATTACTGGTTGATCTAGAAATGTGTGGGGAGAGTTGATATGATCCTGGACAATATCTGTGCAGACATATGATAAACAGTAACAGTTATTACCTGCCATAGCTGTCAGTAAAGAATACCATATTTTACTGGCTAAGACAAGTTTTTTTTAGGAAATGTGTGCAGAGTAATACCCACCATAATATAAATGCAAGGTATCCAAGAAAGCATGAAATAAAAAAAAAATTAAAAAACAGAAAAGCTTCTCAAATTTCTGAATATGATGACATTGTTGCGTTGAAGGTTCTGACGGTCCAATGGTCATTGCATCCATCTCACTGCTGTGAAATTAACCACCAGAATGCTTTTGCAAACAAAGTACGTACTATTTAATATTAATAAAATTCTTACAATATAGGAATAAAATTATTTCCCTTGCATTTTGAATACTAAAAATAGTTTGTATTAGAGGGTGGGTTGGAGGCTGGAGCATTGGTAGCCTATAACACCCCCATGGTTACGCCACTGGGAGTATCCGACAAATTATTAGATACTCGATAGTCTCATGTTGGTGTAATGTATTAATAAAGGTCTACTTTTGCTGTATGTTTCTTTAATGGTAAGAGTGTTACAGCATTTTTTTATTGTATGCCAAGGCGGTGTTCCAGGTCTGGTTAGCATTTCGTGATTGTCATACAAGTCTGAATCCTCAGTGTTATTTTGTTTTGTTGTTTAAACCTTTGTTAGTGTTTATGATTCAACCTAATGCAAAGGTAGAGATTTTCAAGAGGAAGCTGTACAACCACCTGCTAAGAGTGCCGTAACAGCCTGGTTGTGAGGGCTGTGTCTGTGATCCATTGGAAGCAATCAGCAGGAAGGTCAGGATGCAAGAGTGAAAGAACTCCTGCAACCTGTCACTGATATATACAAGTTTGTCGCTGCAACAAACAACTACATATAACAGTTATCACTGTAATAAAAGCAATATTTATCTTATTTTTGAACAAGATAAATTTTCAATATAGCAAATTATAAGAAGTACAGTAGTTCTTTACTCATCATTGATGTTACAGCAGCATATTAAATAACCTCAAGTTCTTCTAAGTCAGTTTCTGTTCATCCGGGTTTTGGTGCTTACGTTAGCTTGCATGACGCAAGCACTAACAGCCTGACTGATCAGGCCATCATCCAAGTGGCATAGGCCGGGCTGCGGGGCAATGACCTAGGAATCGACAAGAGGATTGTTTCCTTACACCGGTTGTCTATGTTCAGCCATCAGTAACATGGGTACCTGGGTGTTAGTTGACTGGTGTGGGTCGCATCCTGGGACAAAAACTGACCTAATTTGCCCGAAATGCTCTGCATAACAAGGGGCTTTCTATATACAGTAGTAGTATGTCATTGATGTCAGCTAGGCCTGTATACCTTGTTCATGTACTTGTAGTAAATAAAGATATTATTATTGTATTATTATTATTATTATTATTATTATTGATAACCGCCACCCCAGTCCACTTGCAAACTTCTCCTGCATTGACCCCTGAAAGTGACTACCGGTAACTCACAGTTGAAGTCTACATTTATGAAAGTTTTTCCCGTCTTGTTGATATTTAAAACAGTGAGGATCTGATTTTGTTATTCATACATGAATCATGGGTCACTCAAGGTTGTTATATGAGCATTGTGCAAAGTATTGATACATCCTAGCGCTTCTTTTGATTATAATAATAATAATTGATACATCCAAGAGCAGTGTCTGGTAGCCGGCAAAGAGCTCTTGATGCAAGCAATGTGTTACCCTTACCCTTCCTCATATCAATCCTGATTAATTCTTTCGTCACCCTTTCAATTCCACAGGCTCTGTATGACCCTTACTGGGAAGACAAGAATATATTGAACTAAGAAGACAAGTATGTATTCCATGCTATCCGACTAAATAGATGGGTGTGTATTGGACTGGGCAGGCGGGTGTGTATTGGACTGGGCAGGCGGGTGTGTATTGGACTGGGCAGGCGGGTGTGTATTGGACGAGGAAGACTGGTATACGTATACTGTTCGCTGGATATTTATAACTGTTGAGCACACTTCACCATATTTTCTGAGGCATTTCAATTCCCATTAGTTATGTTAATGGTTCCTTGGATCACTGCCTCCACGACCCACTCACAGATCAGGCCTCAAATCTGGAAGGAAATATTACAGGAAAAATAAATATTAAGAAACACATTGGAAAGTAAAGTGTATATTGAATGTAATGTAAAAGATTTTAAAATTTACCTGTCATGTATGTTCATAAGAAAAAAAAACCCAAAGGCCCAGAAATCTTGACAATACAAAATGTTTAACAGGCTTCCGTTTCAATACTTATATCAGGAGGGTAGTACGTTCCTGGGTTGTCTTTCAATCTACTACCAAAGTCTCATGCTCATGACAGGAGGGTAATACCTTCCTGGGTTGTTGCTATCATCCTTCTACTTTAAACTCAAACAAATGTTTGTGGTAATGTTATATTTTTTGTTTACTAAGTAAGTAGAGATGCTGGTAGAATATACGTAATGGTTGAATTTGAATGTTTTTAAAGAACGAGAGAGAGACGTGGATGGGCACCGTGGATATCAGAATACATAAAGGGCAAGGGGTTGCTATATAGGGGTATCCCATGAGCCCCTTGCTGCATTGCGTCACAGGAGACAAGCTACGCCCCACCACACACCCAGGCATGACCTGCCTGCTAGCTCACCCTTACCCACCACACCTACTGCTTTTCCCTCCTTCCATTTCTATTCCCAACCCTCAGTTCCCTCTTACCACTGGACCATTGGAATCCCTTCCCCATCACCGCCACACAACAGCAACCCACTGGACATGACACTACCACCATCACACTGGACCATCAAAGGTGGCGCAGTAACCACTTCTCTCACCTGTGCTTCACGCTACGACGAGAGTTTCAATTAGGATCACGGTCACTCAGCACCGCGTACATGTACTCTTTAATATCAGACAATTATATTTGACTTCCATTGTTCGAGTGTGACATGTAATTTCCACCCAGAATAGAATGTCAGCCAGCAGTGACTCAAGTTGTATATGAAGACAGTAATAATAAATAATAACTGCTGCTGATTTTTTTTACTACATTGAAGAAGGGACATATACCTTGGAGAAAACGAGCACGTTTAAAAAAATATTTAAAAGAGGCATTAATGTCGAGAGTAGTTAAACTCTCGAAACTCTAAGGTATATCAAAGGTAAGGTATGTTAGAAAACGCTGGCATATGAAAAACAAATGCGCACATTTTACATAGCGCTTAGATGCTCGTTATTAAGCATTTACATGCATACTAGAAGACACACGCACACAATAGAAATCGACCTGGCATATTAGACATACGCACGTGCTAGAAAATTCAACAGGTAGAGGGAATGGAGCCCCTGCCTGCGTGTGACACCACTCAACCACGTTTGGTGTTAAATATATTTGAGAGATGCTTTAAAAATAGGCAGATATGAAGAATCTGCCAACATGGACCAGTAGTCCTGCTGCAGTGCTTTGTTTTTATGCTAAACAACCATAATATTAGTTACAAAAGCATATGTAACTATGAATTATATAATTGTCGGAAACTTTGGAGGTTCGACCCGCCTTCCGGGAAATTTAACCCCATGCCCTGCCTGACGAAAGCCACTAATGATGTGCACATTTGAGAAATTGCTTCAGATATTTCGTTTAAGTTTTAAAAGTAAAAGTTATAAACCAGGAAACAGCAGATATATATTTTAAGCCTCTAAATAATTAACTATTTGTAATGTGTACGTACTAGAAGTGTGCCAAATTATGGGTGTCTATGGGCCTCGGCTAAATTTGATGGTATTGGTACCGGCCTAAAATTGAGCATTTTTATGTATCGGGCATCTGCCAATTTTGATGGTATATGTATTCGTTTAGGTACCTGGGTATTTGGTAATTTTGATGGTATTGGTTTAGGTACATGGGTATCTGCTAATATTGATGGTGTCGGTATCGACCTAAAATTGAGTATATCGGCAACTATTGTCGGATGATCTCATGATTTGACTATGATTTAATTAAGCAAACACTAAGTAGTGGCTAATTAGCTACCCTCTATAATTGCTCAGAAGTTCACTCCACTATTTTCTATCGCTTCTCCAGTGGTCAAAAACATCTTAGAATAACATACGGACTATAAATGTGAAACATTGTACTATAATTTACAATATATGAATGAGAAATTATAGTATAAAACTACACTAATTTATCGAGATGAGACCAATATTATAATTCACAATTAATTTACAATTACAACTTTTAATCTATTTTTTATATTAATTTCTGTTTAAAAAGTCAAATATAACAGGAAAACGGCTGATATTATCGACAGAGAAGCTAATACTGAGGGGGAAATCCAGGACAGTACTCACAAGGTTCTCCACTGTCCTCAATCAGACTGGAGGAAGTGAATGTGTTCAGATATTTGGGAGTGGACTTGTCACCAGATGGGTCTATCAAAGACGGAGTTAATTAACAACCGAAGTCCTTACACGGTCTTCACCGTATGTAGCTGTCATTTCACACTCCCTGACTATCACTCTCACTATTACTACTACTACTACTACTACTGTGTCTACTAGATCGGTTAGGACAACACTACCTGTACTTTCAGTGCTAGAGCACTAACTACTACCACCCCTTCACTCCTCCCTCTAACCACACAGTGTAAAAGACGTCAGTGACATTCCCCTACCAAAACTGATTGAGGTGGGTGATCTCACAAGGTGTGCCGACTCTTGTAAGTCAGCGGGTCTCTGCTCAGTTGAAGAGGCATGTCAAACGTCTACGCATGGAACATTACAGAGGCATTCATCATGAGGTCTGGTCTCAGACCGGGCCGCGGGGGCGTTGACCCCCGGAACCCTCTTCCCCCAAAAAACGAGAGCTAGGGGAATCTTATCCTAAGCTCTTTTTTTAATATCTCAGCGTACATATTTCCATAACAGCTTACGAAAAAGTCACACTACATTCTAACCCCCCCCCCCCTTCGATACCAAACCATTTTTTCATTCTCAGAGGATGACACTTTAAAGTTTAATTCATTAAGAGTTCCATCCTAGTTAACCAAATGATCCTGAATGAATAGCCTACGACTGTTCTCCAAGGATCATAGCAAGCATTCTCCCTAGTTAATTCCTCCAGCCAACTTCCGAAGTACTCTACAAGCATTCATATTGACCCCGACGATCCAACATCCCCACCCTCGGGCTCAGTAATAGCAGGGATTGGAAGTACCCTCCAGATTAGTGAGATTAGGCTCATACAGACTTTCCAGGGGTCGCATGGTATTACGAAATACACACCATGCTCAACCCCTTCTTATATGACCCCACTCCAACACAATACCAGTTCTAGCTCCTTTCACCATTAACCACTCAGCTGTCCTTACAATCATTACCTCAACATAACTAAATATTTAAAATAAAGACACATAAAAACATAGAAAAACCATTTTGCATAACCCAGGACAGTGTAAAGGAAAATTTATTAAAGAAATCTATACATAAAATTACCCCAGAGTACTAAAATTTTATAAGCTGAATCTTAAAATACTTTTAAAGTTTCAGAAATATATTTGGTAAAATAAATGTAAATTCAAATCAATAAACACTACAGAGGAGTTATATTAAGAAAAATAAATCCAGCAACACATCTAATATCAAACATTATTCACATTTTATATCCCTAAAATCTTTCCAGTATAAAACTTGTTTATGTACCAATAATATACAGGCCCCCTTCCCCATCCCTCATGATTTTTTTCCAATCATACTAAAACCAAACAAAAATAAAGAGTAAGACACAGGCACTCCTTACATGTAAGATACACTGAGTATGTAATATCAGTTGACAGTAAGACACAGGCAGTCCCTACATGTACGATACACTGAGTATGTAATATCAGTTGACAGTAAGACACAGGCAGTCCCTAACATGTAAGATACACTTGAGTATGTAATATCAGTTGACAGTAAGACACAGGCAGTCCCTAACATGTAAGATACATTTGAGTATGTAATATCAGTTGACAGTAAGACACAGGCAGTCCCTAACATGTAAGATACACTTGAGTATGTAATATCAGTTGACAGTAAGACACAGGCAGTCCCTACATGTAAGATACACTGAGTATGTAATATCAGTTGACAGTAAGACACAGGCAGTCCCTACATGTAAGATACACTTGAGTATGTAATATCAGTTGACAGTAAGACACAGGCAGTCCCTACATGTAAGATACACTGAGTATGTAATATCAGTTGACAGTAAGACACAGGCAGTCCCTACATGTAAGATACACTGAGTATGTAATATCAGTTGACAGTAAGACACAGGCAGTCCCTACATGTAAGATACACTGAGTATGTAATATCGGATGACAAAGCCTTTTTTCAGTGTCGAATCTAAAGTCATCCTTTGATGAAGCAAGTCCATGAGGGTCCCCTCGAAGAACTAATCTTAACTCTAAGGTCTCCCAACACCACTTTTCACTTCTCATTCAATTCCTAAAGTGTTCTTCAGAACTATTCTTCAGCTTTCCATCGCTTTCTCCCATCCCTTAATGCCGGTGAGGGGCTCGATCTAGGGAATTAACCTGTGCTGCAATTCCTTAATGAATGCTTTTCATTAACCCAGGCACTGTATGACCCCTATGGGTTTAGCGCTCCCCCCATTTCAAAGCTCACAGAATATACCCTAATAAGGTTGCCTATTAGATATTATCATTAAGTTTATTGAAATCAAGGTAAACACAACAGCATCTCAATTCTTTCCTGGTGTAAAATACGTTAACATCGTAAGTTTTCCCACTCCAGTAATATTGTTCATCCTGGTTCAGCAAGATCACCTCATAAATCTAAGCACATGAAGTAATCTGCTCTATCTTCTAGCTGGGTTTGGGCAGTCACAGGCTAGACGGCCATAGACTTAACCTCGGGGGCTAGCTCTCTTTTTTCCATTGGGTGAAGTTGACAGGAGTAAAATGGGAATAAGGGGAAATGGGGCGCAAGTGCTATACCTTGTTTCTTCTTGAAGCGTCTCTTCCAGATTCTTCAGCGAGGCTTCCATTAACGAGTTGAGTAATCAGAATAGGACTGATGGACCCCTAGCACAACCCTGGTTAGGCCAAATGGCGTGGGTGGACTACGCAGTCTCCGAGACGGCATATTTGAGGTCCCTTTTCTTCAGAATACCAAACATCTGGGAGCTTCACAGCTTCCACTAAACTACATCTTTTTCCACCACCCTCACAACCTTTCTTTTCTAGCTCCAGTCCTCCTTTTTTTCCACTCGCAATATCCAGTTCCTTCCACCATGCTCGTCAATAAGTGCTTGCTCTTACTGGTGGTAGAGCGGTGAGGAGGGAAAAGATAGTAAACAAAGCTAGACTTCCTCCAGTCTCCTATATCGATACCATAACAATTAGCCGATACCCCTCCGATACCGATACTTAAGTACACACCTTTTCATACGAAAGGTAGAACGTATCTCCATTTGATGGTTAGCAGGGTCACTTCCAGACAGAATGGCTTGATAATATATCCTGGTATATAACTGTACCCCACACATGCACTCCTGTAGGCTGACAAGCCCATACTGCCACACCTAGGAGCAGTAATCACTGGGGGGTCTTATCGGGAGAAGGGGGGGGGAGAGACCCGAGCGAATTATCTCCACCCTAATTACTGCCAACCAGACAGTTACTTTCTTTAAAAGGA
This sequence comes from Cherax destructor, assembly GCA_009830355.1. Taxonomy (NCBI): domain Eukaryota; kingdom Metazoa; phylum Arthropoda; class Malacostraca; order Decapoda; family Parastacidae; genus Cherax; species Cherax destructor. The sequence goes on along the minus strand of WNWK01000735.1, from coordinate 332,526 downwards.
ACTTTTTACCTATGCATGAGTAATTGAAAAAGTTACAATGATACAATATAACATGCACGTAATTTTCGTTAATATGTTAGAAGTACGATGATAAAACAATGAATATAGCAAATTGCCTTAACGACCATTGACCTAATAGATCAATGTAAACAGATAAACCCACACGTAACAACAGCATAACCACATACTTATGGTTTTATGAAAGTTGGAATATTGCTTACCAAAGGTTTTAGTGCCAGAATTCAGCAGGTGTAATCAAGTTGCAGAAAAATACAGATGCAGTAAGACAAAATATTGATAAAACGCGAAAGAAATAGATATAATAAAGAAACATTTACAAATACAACCAAAAATTTAAATATGGATATAATAATAAAATCTGGGCGCTGTATAACCCTTGTGGTTTAGCGCTTCTTTTGATTATAATAATAAAATCTGGACATCGTCATCATCATCATCTGCAGATGATGGCAGACAGACACTTTAACAAGGAACCTTGTATTTATAAAACTTTTTGCCCACTTGGGGCTTAATCAAGTATACACTTAATAAAACTCAGTGGGTGCAATGTTCTATAAATATCAGGTTCTCTGCTTTAAGTGACTTTATACTACAGCAATAAATAACAAAACGCACAATTGCACAGTGCCGCGGGTGTGGGAATACCTTTTGTGGAGCTTTGATTATTGTCTTGTTCCGCCTTCCTCAAATCATCCTTTGTATATATATATATTATCGGGGTTCTGGTGGTCTGGTGGCTAAAAGCTCTCGTTTCACACGGCGAGGGCCTGGGTTCGATTCCCAGCCAGGGCAGAAATGGGTACCTGGGTGTTAGTCGACTGGTGTGAGTCGCATCCTAGGGCACTGACCTAATCTGCCCGAAATGCTCAGCATAACAAGGGACTTTCTATATAGTAGTATGTCACTGATGTTAGCTAGGCCTGTATACCATGTACATGTACTTGTAGTAAATAAAGATATTATTATTATTATTATATATATATATATATATAATATCGTGCTGAATAGGTAAAACTGGTCAGTTAGCAAGAACTCGTTTAAAATTAAGTTCTTTCTAAAAATGTCCTCTTGTACGTTTAAAGATATATATTTTTTTAATTTATGTTAATGTAAAAATTAATAATTTCGTACCAAAAGAACCTTAGAAAACTTACCTAACCTTTTTATAACAAGCGCAATTTAATTTAGCCTAATCTAACTAAATATATTTTAGGTAAGTTTTCAATAATTTAATAAACAAACAATGAAATATATTTTTTGTGAAATTATTGAATCGACAATTTTTCGCTTGCCTTATTCGGCAAAAAGAGCGTTGCTGTTTAAGTCAAAAATCGCAAGTTTTACCTATTCGGCACGACGCGCGCGCGAACACACACACACACACACACACACACACACACACACACACACACACACACACATACACACACACACATACACACACACACACACACACACACACACAAACACACACACACACACACACACATTGTTTTAAAACTCTAGGTATTTTTTTACAGACACTTACAGCAAGTCTGTACTTGGACAATGTTTGGATCATAGGTTATATTTTTTTCAGGCTCACCTGTGAGCGAAACGTCTTTGTAATACCCCTGTGAGCATCTTTTTATCTTTCAAACGGACTTGAAATTGTCAGAGAATTTGTAGGAGAAATGTGTAGTACAGGTTTTTGCAGTAGTGTAAACTCGTTCATCTTACTTTTTAAGAGAGGGATGCTGGAAATGTGTAAGATGGAGCTGGGCTGGTTGACCAGGGGGAGCCTCGCCCCAGGTCTGGCTGCCAGGGCAAAAGAAACCTCAAAACCAGTCGCAGGTGATTTATTCATAAATTAATCTGCTCATGATGATTGGAAGGTGTTCAGGAGCATACTGCTACAGGCGACTTATAATAGCAAGCTGTTTTGTTCTTGCATAGGCTTCTTAGTACATCATTAATTTCTCCGAGTCGCATATATAAAGCGTACAAAGGTAAGGACTTGGAAAATATTCTCTCTGTCTTGATCCTTGATACAGTTCAGAGTGGTGGCGTAGAGCCGACATTGCAGTTACCTGAGTACTTACTACTGGTTCATCAGCTGTTCAGGCGGTAGACCTTGACATGGTCCCTGAGAGTTTATTTCCTTCCACACTAGATATGAGTCAGCGGCGATCAGTTTAGAGGCCAGTGACTATACCCTCACCTATTGGTCATGTGACTCGCATCAGCTTCAATATCAGCTTTGTGTCTCGTGTCCCGGTTCTAGTTCTTTACTATCCTCAGACTATAACACTATTACTCTCTTGTGTGAAAATATTTCATGTGTGTGTATGCTCCCTCCCTCCCTTCCATGGTGACGTGGGTGTACTGATCCCTCCCTCTCATGGTGACATGGGTGTACTGGTCCCTCCCTCCCTCCCATGGTGACGGGTGTACTGGTCCTTCCCTCTCATGGTGACATGGGTGGACTGGTCCCTCCTCCCTCCCATGGTGACATGGGTGTACTGGTCCTTCCCTCCCTCCCATGGTGACATGGGTGTACTGGTCCTTCCCTCTCATGGTGACATGGGTGTACTGGTCCCTCCCTCCCTCTCATGGAGACATGGGTGTACTGGTCCCTCCCTTCCTCTCATGGTGACATGGGTGTACTGGTCCTTCCCTCCCTCCAATGGTGGCATGGGTGTACTGGTCCCTCCCTCCCTCCCGTGGTGTCTTGGGTGTACTGGTCCCTCCCTCTCATGGTGACTTGGGTGTACTGGTCCCTCCCTCCCGTGGTGTCTTGGGTGTACTGGTCCCTCCCTCTCATGGTGACATGGGTGTACTGGTCCCTCCCTCCCTCTCATGGTGACATGGGTGTACTGGTCCCTCCCTCCCATGGCGACATGGGTGTACTGGTCCTTCCCTCCCTCCCTCTCATGGTGACATGGGTGTACTGGTCCTTCCCTCCCTCTCATGGTGACATGGGTGTACTGGTCCCTCCCTCCCTCCCGTGGTGTCTTGGGTGTACTGGTCCTTCCCTCTCATGGTAACATGAGTGTACTGGTCCCTCCCTCCCTCCCGTGGTGTCTTGGGTGTACTGGTCCCTCCCTCACGTGTTCACTTGGGTCGGGTTAGGTCAGGTTGCTTGTGGTTTCGTTACATGAGCTTATAAATACATAAATTTAAGAACAAATAAGAAAATTACAGTTGACTAACCATGATGCGTCTGGCAACCAGATGAGCGAGGGAAATCAAGCAACGTTCATAACTGAACGTTTATCTCTTTTGGTGCTACAGTGTGCGGAAGGGAAGGAGAGAGGGAGTTGAGGAAGATGGAGGGAAGTGAAGAAAGAGGGAGGGAGGGAAGCGGAGGAGGGAAGAAGAGGGTTGCTGGAGTTTTAAAGATTGTTTTTGCTTCATTTTCGTTTACTTGTTTTTTTTTATCTTGTTTTGTTCTGCTTATTATTTTTCATTAGTCTCTTGTTCTCTCTTCCTATCATCCTTCGTAGTCATGTTGGCTTCCTCCTCCTCGCCCCTTTCCCTCGCCTCCCCCTACTCCCTCCTTTTTACATTACCTCCTCGTCCTGTCCTCCACGACCCTGGGGTCACTAGCATCTTTCTCCCTACCTTCCTCCCTCCGTCCTCCCTCTCTTCGTCCATCCGTTCCTCCTTCCCTCTCTGTTCCTCCGTCCCTCCCTCCCTCTCCGTTCACATGCCTCTCCCTCTCTCTCCGTCTGTCTTACTCTCTCCCTCCGTTTCTCTGTCCGTCAGTCGATTCCCTCCATGCCTCACTTCCCCCCCCCCCCGCTTCTACAGCCCCTGTCAAATGTCTGGCGTCGACTAAAGTCCTACTGGCGCTGATTTCAATACGACGGCCAAATTATTGTCTTGAGTGTAATTCTCAGTATTTTCTTGTATTTGTAACTTGGTGGAAAACGACGAATTTAGTGGGATTTTTATGTATTTTTGGTAACCCATACAAATGTACAGATTTGGGTTCAAGAGGGATAAGGCGAAGGAGTTTTTTTTTTAGCTCTGTTCGGTGCATTTGAGTTCTTTATTAGCTTAAAAAAAATTGTGAGTATATCGTTGGGTATTACCTCATATGTATAGTATGCTTCCTTAAACCTGCTGCCCCTGTTCACCTAGCAGTAAGTAGGTACCAGGGTGTTAACTAATTGTTATGGGTCGTATTGTGGGTGACCAAGATTAACCTTATTATTATTATTATTATTATTATTATTTTGGTGTTATCACCTTGATTGAGAATCACGATTATCCGCAGTGTTTACAAAAATATTTTGAGTCTGGTGAGGCAGTAAGGGCTCTTGTGCAGTATTTGGACAGAGAGGGAGTAGTAGGTTGGAAGATAGTGTCTTGGACGAAGACTTTCTGGAAGTTGATGTCGTTATATTTGTTCCACGTGATAGTGTGACTGTAGGTTGAGGCTTGTGTGTCTGTTGAGAATTTGTGGTCTAGACTCAGTGCTTCAGTTCCGTAGTGTAAAGAATTCTCCTGAATAAGGGATTAGAAACCCGACAAGTTGATTAATGAGAGACTCGTGCAAGACTTGGATATCTTTATTATAGAAACGTTTCGACACCCAGTGGCTTCTTTAGTCCAATGTAGAGAAAGGTGGGAGATGAGGGGGAGTTTGAGGTAATCTGTCCCTCAGCCTGGAGTCCGTGGACTGAACACATCGACTGAGGGACTGATTACCTCAAACTCCTCCTAATATTCCACTTTTCTCTACATTGGACTGAAGAGTCATTGGGTGGCGAAACGTTTCCGGAATAAAGATACCCAAATGTTGCATAATTGTCTCATTAAAGAATTCTTAATGATTAGGAACCTGTCTAAAGTTCTCCACTTGCTGCCGGTGATAAGAGACGGAAGTTGTCGTTTGAGCCTAATTCTTTGTTGACTGTTGACTGGTGACGCAGTAACTGTAGCTTTGAACTTACGTAGGTTTGATAGCGGAAGGTGTGCTTGTTGAAAAGTTTCCTTGGGGAGTGCTTAGGGATCCTGGAGTCACTTCCGGAGGTCACCGCCCGCACGGCCCAGTCCTAGACCAGGCTTCCTGGTTGCTGACCTGATCAATTAAGCTGTCAGTGCACACCGTCTGCAGTCCAATATATGCACCACAACCAGGCTGATGAGGAACATTTGAGGAATCTGAGTAACTACTTCACCTCCCCCTCAGATGTGTGTATGCCCTCCAGCACTTGATACATCCCTTGTTGGTGACGAACCCCGTCCTGTCTACCCAGCTGCCTTCCTGTCTCCACTGTGAATACTTCCCTAAACGTCGAGTTGACAGCATCCCTCAGTCATCCGGTGGGGGGGGTCCTCTATGCTCTCTTTAAGGTAGAAACGTACAGTGAAAATACAATGATGTAAAGTACCGGAGAGTTTATATAATGAGTCAAGGTATTCTTTGTAGCAAGATTCCATGTTGCTGTTGTTGTGTCTGACAAGTGTAATTTGATCAGAGGTATATAATAGGGGTGTGCCAAGGTTTTGTATGAGGGGTATCGGCTAATTTTAAGGTATCTGCATCGGCCCGAAATTGAGCATCGGTATCAGTATGGGCAAAGATTTTGGTATCGTCCCATCACTAGTATATAATGCTAACAAGTTGATTCATATGCAACACTTGAGTGTCTTTATTTGAGAGAGTTTTCGCCCACCAGTGGCTTTATGAGTCTACCACAGGCATGAGAAAGGAGCCTAGAGGTGTGAGTAATGATGCAGTGAAGTAGTGACCACATAAGCATGTGCAGAGTTAGATAGCGGAGATGTAATTTAATTTGATGTCAGGTTTGATTTGCGATGTAGTAGTAGCAGTGGTGGTGACTCAGGTAATTCTGGGCGGGACTTGTTAATGGAAATGTAATTTATTTGATGGTCGTGTCTTGGCGTTTTAAAATTAATGGAGCCAACGCTTTCGAGATATTAAAATTCCTTGCCTTTTATACTATGGTGTTGAATGTAACAATAATAGATGACTCTAAACAACTACTCTTCAGATGTTTTTCTTTTATGATAATTTTGGCACAGTTCCAGTTCATAATGTGTCCATTCGAGCTGTTAGAATTGCTAGTGTTAGATTTTAAGTGCTAAAAGGGTCAGTAGTATTAGGTGTGGGTATATTAGCCGTGTTTTAGGTGTTTGTGAGTGTGTAAGGTGTAAATGTGTTAGCCACAATGATAATGTACTAATGAGGTGATGTATTTGCACTCTCCCATGCAGTCGCAAGTTTGGATTCGTCAAGCTGAGCGAGGCGGTGAACAGCAAGAAGCGGGCGCTGGTGCTGAAGGCTGTGCGCTACCTCGAGTCCCTCATCATCCACGCCAACAACAACAAAAACATCAACAACAACAACAACACCAACAATAATAATAACAACAACAACGATGGCGGTACGGAGATCGACTCCAAGAGGTGTGCCTTATCCCCCACCACTACCACCACCACTACTATCATCATCAAGAAGGAGTCAGACCTCTCCACCAACATCGCCACCACCACCTCCAACAACCACCCTCCCTCAGATACTACCCTCCTCGATACCATCTCTTCCCAGGAGGATGAGGATGACGATAGTTCCTCCGGCAGGATCAACACCTCCACCACCACCACTAGCACCACCTCCCACACACACAATGCCAGCGACACCGCCATCAGCATCGAACCCAGGACGTACTGCAAGCTCGGTCACCTCCATCTGCTTCTCGAGGACTACCCTAAAGGTCAGTCACCATACTGTGTCTTAGCTCATAATAAATAACGGGCCTCCAGCAGCAACAGCCTGGTTGACCAGGCAAGTACCAGACGAGCCTGGCCCATGGCCGGGCTCAGAGAGTAGAGAAACTCTCGAAACTCTTCAAAGGTATATCAAAGATAAGGTAAGATATAATATTTTGTAAGCCTGGCTTGGATAGTACAGTGTCTCGCGATTAGTGAGAGGTTAGAACTTCATATAATAATATTTATTATTATTATTATTATTATTATTATTATTATTATTATTATTATTATTATTATTTGGATAGATACCCATATAACATACCTTTCAACCTGCTACCAACACATACTATATGAAATATTTTCCACATACCCGTACAGAATTTTCAAAAGGAAACTAGCTAGACCTCTGCTTCAACCTGGCTGCATTCACAAGTGATCAGTCTAAATCCCTTGTACTACGTAATTTATATTGAATAAAACATGTCCACCACTTGGATATCTGTGTCGGGTTGATCTTGATAAAGCCACAGGTTTGGTAGACGTCTCCACCGGTGCATTGATGCCGCTGAAGAGCTCTTTATCCAGTCCATGAATTTTGTCGCAGTCTAGCATATAATGAGGCAGGGTGTGACACTAGGTCCTCTGGCAAAGTTTTATTGGGTTTTGTCTAGGCTACGGCCTAGCCGAAGCCGCACAGAGCGATATTCGTCTTTTTCTGATTTTGTTGGATGCGCCGTAGACGTTTGGCTGCTCTTGCATGATGAAACTGATGATGGACTGACTGGTGCCTATCTTACTCTGCCTCAGTTGAAGTACTTTCGTATTACTGTCCTCAAATTACTAGTTAATAGTCTAAAGTTGTAATGGCTTCCTCCTTGAAGGCATACACCTTTGTCATATCATCAGTTCTGTTATGCATCTGAAGGCCAATATGAGAGGGAATCCACACAAGGTTTATCCTGACTCCTTGATTACAATTCTACTGTACCTGCTATGTCTTCCTTCTGACACGAGCACGTCACAGTTGACGCCTAGGGAGTTAATGAATGACAGGGATTCACTTACAATTAAGGTGTCACCTTTAGATACATGCACGCATCTGAGGGCAAGATTAATAGCAAGCAGTTCAGTCTGAAGGGTAGAAACCCAAATGTTGATGCTTGCAACAAATTCTACATTGAGGCCATCGCTGTATTTGACATGAACGGCATGACCAGCTGTACCAGTGCACTGGTGACCACAGCCGTCAATATGCATAATTTGTCTAATACACAAATAACCCACACATAGGAAAGAGAAAAGCTTATGGTGACGTTTCGCTTCGACTTGGACCATTCACAAGTCGGACCGAAACGTCGTCATAAGCTTTTCTCTCGCCTATGTGCGGGTTATTTGTGTATTGTTGCAGTCACGGTATTGTGGCTTTTTGTTCTTCATAATTTGTCTTAAAGAATGTCGTGTGACTAAGGCAGCGCTACAATTTAAAATACGCTGCTTAGCTTCACTATAAAGCTTTGATTGTGATTTAATATGGTTATTTGGAATCAAGTGAAGGATATTAATTTGGAAAGAGATAATTTCTCATAGGCAGAGAAATGTCGTTGTCTTACTTGACATAGATCATATACATGATTCATTAAGATGTCGGTTGCAGTTTGTATTATCCGGTTGAAAAAGTGATCACCCTTTGGTAAAGTTATGGAATGCTTCTGTATGGGTGTGCCCGAGCATATTAATATTAGTGAGAGTAGCACAGGGACGTCCTAGGATGATCCTCATAGCCTCTTTCTGGAATTTTTCAAGCCCTCGGAAGCCTTGTGTCTGACACGGGCAAGTTGGGTTGCAGTGTAATCAGCTAGTGAGCTGATACAACCAAAATGCATCATTTTGACGTTACGTGGCAGTTGAGAAGAGACAGAATGAAAGAAAGCAGATATTTTGAAAGGGAAGAAGATGGGAAAGAAGCGGACACTCAAAGAGTAATACTAGTCAACAGATTTAACGCATAGACTGCCACAGTAAAAACTCTGTTACCTAAGGCAGAGTACTCGCCATAATTCTCTTTCTCATTCTCATATCCATCATAGTCAAGGACATAAGTCATAGCACTGTATCATCCTTTGCAGATGATACTAGAATTGCATGTATGAGAGTGGCATCCATTGAGGACACTGCAGACCTTCAAGCTGATAAGACCCACGTCTTATAGTGAGCCACAGAAAACAATATGATGTTCATTGAGGACAATTTTCAGTTACTCTTCTATGGAAAAAAAATAAGAATTGAGAATTGAAAGGGATATAAGGGAAATTCGAACCAATCAGTAAAGTGGAAGAGGAACGTGAGGGACTTGAGAGTGATTATGTTAGAAGACCCTATGTTTCAAGGATCACAACAGCGCTATCACAAAAGCTAGGAAATTGAAAGGCTGGATACATAGAGCTTTAAAAACAAAAGATGTCAAGCCATTGATGACATCCTTTGAGGCACTTGTTCTCTCTAGACTAAAATATTTCTGTACACTTAAAACCCCCTTGCTGTATAACCCCTGTGGTTTAGCGCTTCTATTTGATTATAATAATAATAATTAAAAAACCCTTAAGGCAGGAGAAATTGCAGATCTGGAGAATATGCAGATAACCTTCACTACCTGTATAAACTCGGTCAAGCACCAATTATTGGAATTGCTTGAAGGCCCTTGAGCTGTACTCATATCATTTCCTCGGTCTTGTAGAACTGTACTCAGAAGACAGTGAAAGATAAGGTAATCAGTCCCTCAGTCTTTCAGAACTATGCACAGAAGACAGTGAAAGATAAGGTAATCAGTCCCTCAGTCTTTCAGAACTATGCACAGAAGACAGTGAAAGATAAGGTAATCAGTCCCTCAGTCTTTCAGAACTATGCACAGAAGACAGTGAAAGATAAGGTAATCAGTCCCTCAGTCTTTCAGAACTATGCACAGAAGACAGTGAAAGATGAAGTAATCAGTCCCTCAGTCTTACAGAACTATGCACAGCAGACAGTGAAAGATGAAGTAATCAGTCCCTCTCAGTCTTACAGAACTATACACAAAAGACCCGCGTAAGTGTCAAGTCTACGGTGTTAGACTGGATTGGTCCCAAATCTTTACAAGGAAATCACTACCTTCTAGAGTAAGGGACTCAGCAAACAGTGCAAAACACCTTCAGTGAAGCGCAGAAATCTCATGAGTACACTAAGAGATAACACAGTAAGTGCAAAGAGACCAAGACTTTTCAACGGCCTCCTTTCATACACTACCAACACACCCCTTGCTGTCTTGAGGGTCTTGATGATAAGTCCCTGAACAGCCAGGCTGTTTACTGCGTGTGACCACCACCAACAGTCTTAATGATGCGGCCGTAAAACAGAAGGCCTGATCTGGGACCGGGCCGCGGGGGCGGTGACACCCGTAATGGACTACAGGTGGATCAGGAGCCCCGCAGCAGTATCAAGGAATCCCTTGAAGGGAAGTTAATCTGGAGAGAGTAAGTGAGAAAGAGCGATGTAATGAACGGAGGCTTGGTCTGGGCGCAAGGGGGGGGGGTGAGGGGTCAGAGTTCGTGGGGAGCCGAGGGTCCCCTTGACCCCGACACAGCAGGAATAGCTGGGGTATTCTCTGAGGAAGGGGGCGCTCGGAAGAAAAAAGGAAGAGGGAGAAGCAAGAAGAAGAAGAAGACGGTATAGGAAAGGAAGAGGGGTGGAGGAGATGAGGAATATGGGCGGGGGAGAGGAGGAAGAGGAATTGGGGAGAGGGGAAGGAGAGAGAGAAGATAGAAGGGAAAGGGGAGAGAAGAGGAAAAGAGGGTAGTGGAGACGAGATGAAGAAAAGGGGAAGGGAGAGGAGAGGAAGAAGAGGGAAAGGGAGAGGAGAAGAAGAGGGGAAGGGAGAGGAGAGGAAGAAGAGGGTAAGGGGAGAGGAGAGGAAGAAGAGTGGAAGGGAGAGGAGAGGAGAAAAGAGGAAGAGGGGAAGGGAAGGGGAGAGAAGAGGAAGAGTGGAAGGGAAGGGGAGTGAAAAGGAAGAGGGGAAGGGAAGGGGAGAGGAGAGGAAGAGGGGAAGGGGAGAGAAGAGGAAGAGGGGAAGGGAAGGGGAGAGAAAAGGAAGAGGGGAAGGGAGAGAAGAGGAAGAGGGGAAGGGAAGGGGATAGAAGAGGAAGAGTGGAAGGGAATGGGAGAGAAGAGAGGCGAGGCTTAGTGTTGAAAGTGAAAGTTTTAGCACTTGCTCCCCCCCTCCTCTTTGCTGGTGTAGGGCTCTTGATCCATGAAATTATAACTACCCTCCCCTGCCTAGGATCAAGCCTAATTGCCTTCCAGTCTTCAGGCGCTGTATGATCCATACGGGCTTAGCGCTTCCCCATGAAGATAATAATCATCGTTTCCCAAATTACATTTTGGCTTTAGGTCTATTGACGGCTAGTAGGTCTGTAATGTATGTAATATCTGAAATATCACTGCTAGTGACTGTAATGTATGTAATATCTGAAATATCACTGCTAGTGACTGTAATGTATGTAATATCTGAAATATCACTGCTAGTGACTGTAATGTATGTAATATCTGAAATATCACTGCTAGTGACTGTAATGTATGTAATATCTGAAATATCACTGCTAGTGACTCTGTAATGTATGTAATATCTGAAATATCACTGTTAGTGACTCTGTAATGTATGTAATATCTGAAATATCACTGCTAGTGACTCTGTAATGTATGTAATATCTGAAATATCACTGCTAGTGACTGTAATGTATGTAATATCTGAAATATCACTGCTAGTGACTCTGTAATGTATGTAATATCTGAAATATCACTGCTAGTGACTGTAATGTATGTAATATCTGAAATATCACTGCTAGTGACTGTAATGTATGTAATATCTGAAATATCACTGCTAGTGACTGTAATGTATGTAATATCTGAAATATCACTGCTAGTGACACTGTAATGTATGTAATATCTGAAATATCACTGCTAGTGACTGTAATGTATGTAATATCTGAAATATCACTGCTAGTGGCTCTGTAATGTATGTAATATCTGAAATATCACTGCTAGTGGCTCTGTAATGTATGTAATATCTGAAATATCACTGATCGTGACTGTAATGTATGTAATATCTGAAATATCACTGCTCGTGGCTCTGTAATGTATGTAATATCTGAAATATCACTGCTAGTGGCTCTGTAATGTATGTAATATCTGAAATATCACTGCTCGTGGCTCTGTAATGTATGTAATATCTGAAATATCACTGCTAGTGGCTCTGTAATGTATGTAATATCTGAAATATCACTGCTAGTTACTCCGTAATGTATGTAATATCTGAAATATCACTGCTAGTGGCTCTGTAATGTATGTAATATCTGAAATATCACTGCTCGTGACTGTAATGTATGTAATATCTGAAATATCACTGCTCGTGGCTCTGTAATGTATGTAATATCTGAAATATCACTGCTAGTGGCTCTGTAATGTATGTAATATCTGAAATATCACTGCTCGTGGCTCTGTAATGTATGTAATATCTGAAATATCACTGCTAGTGGCTCTGTAATGTATGTAATATCTGAAATATCACTGCTAGTGACTCCGTAATGTATGTAATATCTGAAATATCACTGCTAGTGGCTCTGTAATGTATGTAATATCTGAAATATCACTGCTAGTGACTCCGTAATGTATGTAATATCTGAAATATCACTGCTAGTGACTGTAATGTATGTAATATCTGAAATATCACTTCTCGTGGCTCTGTAATGTATGTAATATCTGAAATATCACTGTTAGTGACTCTGCAGAATATATGATCTCTAATATCTGAAATACAGGTTAAGTACTTTTATATTTTTAATATATATACTCAGAGTTGCATACCTCTGGATGCATATACGTTAAGGAATATACATACATTTGGGTGTATACAGAGTTTAACATCTTTTGGAGTATACACGCCTAGTTACACACTTGGTGTATATACACTGAATTACACATCTTTTTGGTGTATATGCACTGCGATATACATTTTTTGGTGTAAATACACCGGGAATTACACATCTTCGTGTATTTACATTCACCGAGTCACATTTGGATGTGCATGCACGGAGATATACATACCTTTAGATGTATTTCCGGTGAGATATACACACCTCCGAGTGTATATACACTGTATTTGTCTCGTGTTCTTGGTGTAGGCCTACTGAACCCCCCTACAAATGGAGCAACGTTCATTTAACGTTCCTTCCCTGTCCTTTGTCACCCACCGTAGGAACGTTCTTCCCCAACCCTCTTGTCACCCACCATAAGAACAATTATATATTTTCCTCTTTGTGATGTCTTCCTGTTTTATTTTCACTCATATTGCTTCCTGAGTCCTGTTTGCTTGTGTTTATTCCCACAGCTGTTGCTTCCCTCTGGTTGTTTGCTTGTGGTCACCAGTGAGTCGCTGCCAGTTTATTTCGTCACCCTTGTTTATGACTGTGTATCAGAGATAAGGTAATGGCTGTTTGTACCGCTACAGGAGACATAAAACATCCACATGCTACACTAAATGATAGTAGAGGCAAACACCATACACAGTTTCAAGACGAGGAAGCTTAATACACAAAGTAACCAGCTGGAGATGAATACACAAAGGGCCCGCACATGGGTGAGAAAAACTTCATGACGACGTTTCGTCATAAAGTGTCTTTTCTATGCAAGTCGGACCGAAACGTCTTCATAAAGTTTCTCTTGTGTGCGGGTTATTTGTGTATTGTTCCAGTCACGGTATTGTGCCTTTGTGTTCTTAACTGGAGATGAAATGTTGTTTGGGTCCGTCCTGGACTAATCAAGTGTCAAGCGGAGAGTGAATATTGGGGCTTTATTCTGCACGAGAAGTATGATCGTGCCTTAGAGGACAGGAAGATGGTTGATGTTAGTTAAGAGGCCGTCCTAGTAGCCATGAATCCCCGTGCAAACACAATTAGGTACGCACGCACGCACCCACGCACACACACACAGGAGAGATAGGGGGATATGATAACGACATACAAGATAATGAGAGGAATAGACAAGGTGGACAGACAGGATGTTCCAGAGATGGGACACAGCAACAAGGGGACACAGTTGGAAGTTGAAGACTCAGATGAATCACAGGGATGTTAAGAAGTATTTCTTCAGTCACAGAGTGGTCGGGAAGTGGAATAGTCTGGGAAGTGATGTAGTGGAGGCAGAATCCATACATAGCTTTAAGAAGAGGTATGATAAAGCTCATGGAGCGGGAAAAGTGACCTAGTAGCGGCCAGCGAAGAGGCAGGACCAGGAGCTGTGAATCGACCCCTGCAACCACAACTAGGTGAGCACACACACACACACACACACACACACCTACCTACCTCTTTCCCTTTTTCCCTCTCATTCCTTTCATCTTCCTCCAATCTCTCATTTCCCCTTCACCCCCTTCCCTAATCACACTTCTTCCCCTATCACCCGCTTCGCCTTCACCCTCCTCCCCTCGTCTGGCAGAACACCTTGACACTGCTTGACACCTGCTGGTACACACTCAATGAAAGCTTACCGGATGAGGCTCTTTTCTCGCCTGCACTCCCTTCCACGGTGCCATAAACCACAAAAACATCTTCCCTTTCACTCAGCCCTGACGTGAGATTAGAAGATGTGACGGTATTGATTTTCAGATTGCTTTTGCACACGCATTGTATTCACAGGTGTTGTGGGAGGGAATGTAGGCTGGTAGGAGAGGCAGGAATTTGGTGCGATTTTCCCATGGTTTAGGCGCGCATTTCTTGTGGTGTTTAAAGGCCAAGCCACGTATGACGTCAAACGTGGTTGAAGGTGTTGTTGAGCAGGTCTGTGTGTCCTTTTAACTCTCTCAGTGTCTGTTGGTAAAGCCCAGAAACTGTTTGTATCGTTGTTGAGTTGATATTCACTGCCCTGTCTGTTGTATTGAGTCACTACCCTGTCTGTTGTATTGTAATAGCCACTACCCTGTCTGTTGTAACAGTCACTACTGTTGCGTTGACAGTCACTGCTCTGTCTGTTGTATTGTAATAGCCACTACCCTGTCTGTTGTAACAATCACTACTGTTACGTTGACAGTCACTGCCCTGTCTGTTGTATTGTTGCGTTGACAGTCACTGCCATGTCTGTTGTATTGTTGTGTTGACAGTTACTGCCCTGTCTTGTATTGTTGCGTTGACAGTCACTGCCCTGTCTGCTGTTGTATTGTTGTGTTGACAGTCACTGCCCTGTCTTTTGTATTGTTGTGTTGACAGTCACTGCCCTATCTTTTGTATTGTGTTGTCAGTCACTGCCCTGTCTTGTATTGTGTTGTCAGTCACTGCCCTGTCTTTTGTATTGTGTTGTCAGTCACTGCCCTGTATTTTGTATTGTCTTGACAGTCACTGTCCTGTCTTTTGTATTGTGTTGACAGTCACTGCCCTGTCTTTTGTATTGTGTTGTCAGTCACTGTCCTGTCTTTTGTATTGTGTTGACAGTCACTGTGCTGTCTTTTGTATTGCGTTGACAGTCACTGCCCTGTCTGTTGTACTGTTGCGTTAACAGTCACTGCCCCTGTCTGTTGTACTGTTGCGTTAACAGTCACTGCCCCTGTCTGTTGTACTGTTGCGTTAACAGTCACTGCCCCTGTCTGTTGTACTGTTGCGTTAACAGTCACTGCCCGTCTGATATATTGTTGCGTTGACAATCACTTCCCTTTTTATCTCTTGTATTTATGCGTTGATGGTCATTGCCCTGTCTTGCCATTGTCCTGTTAGGTTCCTTCAGTCTTAACAAAACTACCTTGTCTGTCTCATTGTAGGATAGTCAGTAACTGTCTTACTGTAGGATAGTCAGTAACTGTCTTACTGTAGGATAGTCGTACTGTCTTATGTAGAAGTCAGTAAGTCTTACTGTGGAAGTAGTAACTGTCTTACTGTAGGATAGTCAGTAACTGTCTTACTGTAGGATAGTCAGTAACTGTCTTACTGTAGGATAGTCAGTAACTGTCTTACTGTAGGATAGTCAGTAACTGTCTTACTGTAGGATAGTCAGTAACTGTCTTACTGCAGGATAGTTAGTTGGATTGTCACACACTGATGTCTTAATTTGTCTCATTGTTCAGAAATTCTTAATTTGGTGTTCAGAAGCTCTTTGTTGTTCAGCTCTTACTTCGTTGCTCAGAAGCTCTTACCTTGTTCAGATACTCTTTATGGTTCAGAAGCTCTTTGTCGTTCAGAAGCGATCTTTTACTTTTTTGTCTTTGACTTTTCTTTCTTCTTTTTCAACTTTATTTGTTCTGGCATTTCTATGTTTTGATTAGTTTATTCCTTCTGCCCAGTTTTTATTAGCCTTCAAGTTGTTGTTTCTTATTCCACGTTCCTCATTTTCTACTGTTTCCTTTTCATTATTTATTGCTCTCCTCCGTCTTATCCGTCTCCTCTTTCCACATTCTCCCCTCTTCCGATTTCCGCCTGCTTACCTGCTACAATCACCCACACGGGTGGGGGCAGAAGTACCCTGGGGAGTAAGGAGGCATCTCTCAGGGTACTGACATTGTGACGCTGGTTTGATCTCTCTCACACTCAACACTCTCGTGATCATACTCTACGTTATACCACACTCAACACTCTCATGGTCATACTCTACCTTATACCACACTCAACACTTGTCAAGATCGTATTTTACCTTATACCAGACTCAACACTCTCGTGGTCATACTCTACCTTATACCACACTCAACACTCTCATGGTCATACTCTACCTTATACCACACTCAACACTTGTCAAGATCGTACTTTACCTTATACCAGACTCAACACTGTCATGATCATACTCTACCTTATACCAGACTCACTCTCATGGTCATACTCTACCTTATACCAGACTCAACACTGTCATGATCATACTCTACCTTATACCAGACTCACTCTCATGGTCATACTCTACCTTATACCAGACTCAACACACTCATGATCATACTTTACCTTATACCAGACTCACTCTCGTGATCATACTCTACCTTATACCACACTCAACACTTGTTAAGATCGTACTTTACCTTATACCAGACTCAACACTCTCATGGTCATACTCTACCTTATACCAGACTCAACACACTCATGATAAACTCCTCTCTTAGATCAGACTCAACCTTGTTACTGTCCACTGTATCCTATTTTTGAGAAGATCAAACTCTATCTTAGTTGATAGTATCTTGTGCAGATTCTTTAATATCTCTCGTATCCGTTTCTCATGTTATCCCATTTGGTCATGTCTCCTCCCATGCCACATTATTCTTAGTAACCAAGGGCTGCACCCACCATTCTGAAGCATTCCTCCCCTTTCCCTTTCTACCTTGGGTAGCCCTAAGTTGCCGAGCTCCAGTAATGACCTTGGCCAACTTCCTCCAGCATAATTTAGTTCATGTGTTGAGGGTCACGGTCTGTACCAGTGGATGGGAGAGCCAGGGATGCGGGTACTTGGTGTTTGTCATCACTGGCACTTGTCAAGCAAATAAATGTAGAACAACCTGGTGTGTGTGTGTGTTTGGAAAGTTGATGAATGGTGGTGGTGGGAGGTGCGGTGTTGGTAGTGGTGGTGATGATGGTGGAAAGGAGGAAGGGAGGGGGGATGTATGGTGTTTGTCCAGGGAGTGGTGGTGTTTGTATTTAAGGTGTACTGGCTAATTTGTGTTTGCAGTGGTCGAGTCTCACCTCCTGGCCTAACTTCTTTACCTTCGTCGACAAGAATTAATTGCTCTAAAAGTACGTACGTACTTCACCATCTCAACATACAGTTTTTCACTTCTTTACCACCTTTAGGCCGAAAAATTACTTCCTGTTATCTCTAACCTGTACTTTAGCTCCCATCGGCGTCCCCTTGTACATGGTCTTCACATTTGAGTCTGTGTGTTTCCTCGCTTTCAGTTCCTCTGAGTATCTTGTATTCCAAATACCCCGCACATGAGAGAGGAGCTTACCACAACGTGTCCGTCCGACTTGGACCACTTATCTAGTCTTCTCTTCAGCTTTGGGACTAATCTGGTTGCAAATCTTTGTAATATCTCAAGCTTTTCACCATGATTAATCAGGTGGAGGCGCCATGTTGGTGCTGCATATTATTAGATAGTTTAGATGTACCGTATTTAACGGCATATTAAGCGTCACCCAGAGCCTACTCTGGGTTGCAGTAGTTGAAGGATAGTTCACACTTGGTATATCACTGTTGCAACAGTTGAAGGTGCAGGCTGATTTTCCAAGACTTGTGGGGAAAAGGGCGCGCCTTATATGCCAGAAAATACGGTACGTTATGTACCTCTCCGCTTTGAAACTAGTCAGACTGCAAACCTTTGGAAGATCCCAAGCCTTTGCCCATGCCATTCCAACCAGGCTGTGATGTATATGTGGGGCGGCGGGCCTCCAGCAGCAACAGCCTGATTGACCAGACCAGCATCAGACGAGCTTGGCCCATGGCCGGGCTCCAGGAGTAGAAAGACTCTTGAAACTCATCAAAGGTATAAAGGTATGGGTGATGATGTGGAAGTTCCATGGTGGCGCAGCATATAAGAGGTGAGTGTTGATCTAGCTTAAGGCATTCCATGACACACCACTGTTTATTTTTGACCTTTGAACGTCCTTATAAAACGGCATATCTTGGGCTGGCGGTCGCGTAAGAGGCAAAAAACATACAGTAACTATAAAAATAATAGTAGAGGGGAAGGCAATAATAACAGTAATAATAATAAGGTTAGGAAGAAAGAGGAGAGGGCGGAGGTGGTAAAGGGAGGAGGAAGAGGGGGGGAGACTAGGAGGGAGGGTGAGGGAAAGCAGGGAAAACCCAAGAATGAGGAAGGTAACACAGGGAAAGTCTCAGTCTACACCTTCTTAAAGTACCATATTTATTATTATTATTATTATTATTATTATTATTATTATTATTATTATTATAATCGTGGGGTTAAACTGTAGGAAGCTGACACAGCGCCTTACCCACCGCCTTACTCTCGTTCTTCCTTCCATTCCTTCCTCCCGTAATTTTCTTTCATTTCTCCCAGTTTGCCCTCCCTCCTTCCTTTTCTGTCTCCCTCTTGTCATTTTCCCTTTCTCCTGCCCTGTTTCTCCTTTCCCACTCAGTTTGCCCTCTCATCCAGTCAGCCAGCCAGCCAGTCAGCCAGCCAGTCAGCCAGCCAGCCAGCCAGCCAGCCACCAGTCGAGTGAGTATAGTATTGCCTTTGGGTACCTGGCGGTGGGTGTATATTACAAGGTACCTCTGGCGGGACAACCTTGTTTAGTGCCTTAGCTACTCTCTCTCTCTCCTCTCTCCATGTTTCCTTCCTAAGAGTTAAAATACAACGTTACCACCTTCGGGTACCTAATGTAGATATTAGTTGCATTAGTAGTGATAGTTATCATAGTTGCAGTATTAGTGGTAGTAGTAGCAGCCACAGTGGTTGTATAAGCAGCAGTAGTAGTAACATCAGTGGTCGTAGCAACAGCAGTAGTAGCAGTAGCAACAAAGTGGTTGTATTAGTACCCGTAGCAGTAGTAATAGCAACAACATTGGCTGTATTAGCAACAACAGTAGTAGTAGTAATAGCGAACACCAGTGGGTGTATTAGCAGTTGCTACTGGGGGATCATTAAAAGGCATTTTCTTGAGCCAGTGTGGGAGGCTATATTGCTGGGTGTAAGATATGAGAAGAGGGAACAGGGGAAAAGGGGAGGAGATGAAAGACAGGTGAAAGAGAAAGATGCGAGAGGAGTGTGAAAGGAAGGAGACGAGAGAAGGACAAGGAAAGGGAAGGGAAGGAGACAAGAGAAGAACAGGGAGAAGTGAAGGAGATAAGAGGACACGAAGGCTGCATGTAACCTCTTCACCACTAGCCAAAAGTATTTTAAATCCTAAAACGGTGAATAAATTAACTTGTCAGTTTATGTAAACTGAGAAATAGACCTCTTGGTGTATATATCCTTCCCTTATAAGCCAGGTTTTGATGGTTGTGGATCTACGGGCTGGTAGCAGTAAAAACCTGGTTGCTCAAGCAGTCAACAAAAACAAAAGTCTGGCTCAAGCCTTGCTGTGGGGTTTACGAAAACTCTCGCAATTGATGAGAGGTGTATCTCGCAATTGATGAGAGGTGTATCTCGCAATTGTCAAAAGGCTTTCCGCAGTTTTATTTTGTTTTGTGAGTGGTTGACCTCCGTCTCCGATAGAGGCTTTCTTAAGGTGCTACATTACGCAAGAACATAAGAATGGAGGCACACTGCAGCACTCCTAATTGACTATAATTGGCAGGTCCTCCTCTGTTAAGTAGTCTGGCCAGGGAGGAGGAGGTCCCTGCGGGCTCTGAAGATGTCTAGCGTAGGGTTTCTTTCTGAGCATGAAGGGTTACTGCCAGTTTTATGAGATGTGCTCGCCAAGTTGTGTTTGTGGGGGTTAAGACTGCTCCTGACATCTGGGGAAGTTAAAGGATGGTTTTATATTTTACCCATCCACCAGTGGAAGTTGAAGGATGGTTCACACTTGGTGTATCACTGTTGCAACAGTTGAAGGACAGTTCACACTTGGTATATCACTGTTGCAACAGTTGAAGGATAGTTCACACTTGGTATATCACTGTTGCAACAGTTGAAGGATAGTTCACACTTGGTATATCACTGTTGCAACAGTTGAAGGATAGTTCACACTTGGTATATCACTGTTGCAACAGTTGAAGGATAGTTCACACTTGGTATATCACTGATGCAACAGTTGAAGGATAGTTCACACTTGGTATATCACTGTTGCAACAGTTGAAGGATAGTTCACACTTGGTATATCACTGTTGCAACAGTTGAAGGATAGTTCACACTTGGTATATCACTGTTGCAACAGTTGAAGGATAGTTCACACTTGGTATATCACTGATGCAACAGTTGAAGGATAGTTCACACTTGGTATATCACTGTTGCAACAATTGAAGGATAGTTCACACTTGGTATATCATTCAAAATCCTTTAGAGAAAGAGCTTAGATCTAGGTGAAATCCCATAGGTTATAAAGAGTGAAGAAGTAGCTCATTTGCATAAAGGAGGCAGTAGAGCGCTGGCAAAAAAAAAAAAATACAGACCAGTAGCCATGAAATTGCACATCATAAAAGTCTTTGAAATGGTGATGAGACGCCAAATTAAATTTTTTTTAGGAACAGCATAACCTACACAACCCAAACCAGCATGGATTTAGCGCGGAAACATCATGCTTGTCACAAATACTAAACCATTAAGACTGGATTACAGAGGCATTGAAAGAAGACCAAAATGCACATGTGGTTTTTACGGATTTCGAAAAGGACATTTGACAAAGGTGGTCATGGAGTGATTGCACATAAAATGAGGTCGATAGCCAATAGGCAAATGGGTATTCCAAGGTACGGTCTTGACACCTCTGCTGTTCTTATCCTCATAGCGGACTTACATAAGAATACTCGCCACGGTTTCATACCATCTCGGTAGAAGACACGGAAAAATTGCAAAAAGATATAAGCAGTCAGTCTTGCAGTGGAGAATAACATGACTTTTACTGGTGATAAGTTTAAGCTGCTTATATACGGAAAGAATTGAGAACTCATAAGGCACACTGTATGCACAACGCAAGATCACCATTTAGAACGAAAGAAACATGTAAATGACCTGGGTGTAATAACGTCAGCTGATGTATCTTTTAAAGAACACAATAAGGCAAATATCACGACAGCCAGGAAAATAATGGAGTGGATAATGAGAACTTTAAAAACAAGGGAATTAGTGCTAATGGTGATACTTCAAATCGCTTGTGGTCTGTTGCTCTTGAGCATTGTTCATCGTTGACGTTTCCGTTCAAGGAAGAGATATCAAAGCTGGAACATATACAAAGATCTCATAGAACCAATAAAGCATTTAAGTTACTGGGAATTCCTCAGTCTTATACATGGACTCTCTGGAGCGAAGGAGAGATATATGATAATATATACGTGGAAGGGCCTAGTCCCAGCTCTACACACTGCCTTAATAGCATACTAGAGTGATAGATATGAGAAGAAATATAAAATAAATAACAGTGAAAAGCAGGGGCGCTTTGGTCATAATAAAAGAACTTTGTATCAACATCCGTGGACCTAGAATATTTAACAGTGCCAGAAATATCAGAAACTGCCAGAACAAACGTAGAAGTCTTATATGGGGAAACAAAGCAAGTGCCTCCTCCAAATGCAAGATCAATCAGGTTGTGATGGCTATGTGGGCCAGCAAGCCACCAGTAGTAACAGCCTGTTTCACCAGGCAAGCACTAGACAAGTGTGGACCAGGGCCGGGCTCCAAAAGTAGGAAAGCTCTCAAAACCCATCAAAGGTATATCAAAGTTGATGTATCACTGGTGGAAGCTGGTGGATACCTCACACGTGGTGTATCACTGGTGGAAGCTGGTGGATACCTCACACGTGGTGTATCACTGGTGGAAGCTGGTGGATACCTCACACGTGGTTAATCACTGGAGGAAGCTGGAGGATAGCTCACACGTGGTGTATCACTGGTGGATACCTCACACGTGGTGTATCACCGGTGGAATTTAAAAGATGGCTGCCAGTTTGGCAGGTCGATAGCATCCCCGTCCACTCCTAGAAGTTGAAGAATTGCTTTCCGGTTTGTGAGGTTGAGTACTTTCACCTGTGGTGTTGGAGGAACTGTTTTGTTCATCATATGTTTGAGGGACGTGTTTTGTCAGGTAGTCTCCGATTAGTGTTTAGTTCCTCACCTGTTGTATGTATGTGTCCTGGTGTGTGACCTCAGATTTGGGTTTATGGCTGTAAATAGATGCAACTCGAACCTATATTTTTATTTCTGCAATGGCTGACTTCATGGCTAAGTTCCACATCCCAGACTGGAACGTTAGTTCTATCAGCGACAGAAAGTAACAGGTGCTAGATCTAAAAAAAGGAGTACGGTTGGTAGGCTTGAATAGTTAGGTTGAAACACCTTATCTAGTAGTTCATTTGTTCCCAAGCTTCGGCATATTTCTGATTCAGCAAGAAGCCGTGAGTTCAGTAATCTCTGTCTCTTAATAGCCAGCCATGCAGAGGTAGTGTTGTAGTATAGCCTGGGCAGGAAATCTTACTCGGGAGAAACTGTGAGATGGGAACAAGGCCGAACGTAATCAAGGGCGTCAACAGAGACGAGAGAGAGAGAGAGAGAGAGAGAGAGAGAGAGAGAGAGAGAGAGAGAGAAGAGGATGGGGAAGAAAGAACAGATATACGCACGCTTGCATGCATGAATGCATACAAGCGCTCACTACTGAACGAACCCACCATAAGAAAAAAAAAGTTTACCAACTGTTAACTCCGTGTGCTTCGCAGGTAGGCGGAGTCGGAAGGAAGGAAGGAAGGAAGGCAGGAAGGCAGAAGTGGTTACACGCATGATTGTACTCATAACTTGCCGTGCTCATCACAGCTGTGCCAGTTGCTGCTAGCAGCTGCACGAACTTGTCTGTTCTTTTTTTTTTTTTTTTTTTTGGTGTAAGGAAGAAGTATTTAGGAAAACTCGACAGTGGTGAATGTTTTAAAGAGGAAACTGCTACAAGTTCCAGATGAGTTGGTGGTGATGGATATGGTGGCCTGCGGGCCGCTGGCAATAACAACCTGGTTCACCTGGCAGCCTTTAAGAAAGTCTGACCTCAGCGTGGAACCCTCTAAGCCGATCACAAGCATGTCATACTTATGCTCACACTGATCAGATCCTCAACTAGGAGGCCTGGTCTGGGACCGGGCCGCGGGGGTGATCACCCTCAAAGTCAACGTTTTTTTTTTTAATCATTATACGAATGGGATTAGTTTTCATTTATGTCCTGCTCTCGTTGTTGCTTATTCATGGTTCTGGTAATCATCGCCCGCGTTGCCCGTTCCTGAGCCAGGCCTCCAAGGTCCTGGCATGATCATTGAGGCTGTGTGTGCTAGAAACATGTATCTCAACATAATCACCACACCCCGTTGATCAGCAGCTCCCAGGAGGAAACTCGTCCAGTTCCCTCCTGAAAACAGATAAGAGGGTCTTAGTATTTTCTCTCATACTTGAGAGGTTGTTAAAGGTGTTTTGGTCCCATTACACTTGATATTTCTTAGTGTATTCATTGCATCCCTGTTTTATATTGGGAATGTTTACAGTAGCGCTGTCTGCCGAGCCTCCTACTTTCTCGCAAAGAGAAATTTTTGCGTGCAGCTTTGGAACCGGTCCCTCCAGTTGGTCAGAATGTATTTTCAAGCGTTTCCAATAATTTAGGCGGTTGAATTGGCATGGACAGTGAAAGGTCTCTGTGTATTTTCCAGATCTGCAATTTCATCTGCCTTTGGTGGCACTGTTAGTTTATAGCGGTATTCCAGTCTGGAAAGTACAAGTGCCTTGGTATCTCTTATTTTGAAGGTTCTTGTTATCCAATCTATCATTTTCCTTGCAGTTTTAATAGTAACATTATTGTCATTCTTGAACAGAAGATCGGCTGATATCGTTACTCCTAAGTAATATGTATTCCTTTTTTTTTTGAATAACAAAAAAGGCACAATACCGTGACTGGAACGGGTTGTATGTGTATTATTCCTTTTTTTTGCTTTGTTAAGCGAGATATTTTATATTTGTTTGTAGACATGACTAATGTATTTGGCAACGTTCGCTTCGGAGCTTTCTGCCGTTACGAAAGCTCCTGGAGAGCGAACGTGCACTAAAATGTCATTATCATTCTAACTATTGTCGGTAATTCTACCAATATTATTACATATTTGTTTCATTTATCCTAACTGAACATTATATTGTTTTTGTGCCCCCACTAGAAGACCTGGTTTATGTTGGCTTAGAGATTTGCTGTGTCCTCGATGGATGCCACTCGTACACATTCTAGTATCGTCTGCAAATGATGCTGTTGGGCCATGATTTATGTCTCATAGACAGGCCTATAATATTACTTTGTTGACTGTTACTCTTTGGATTCAGTATGTTAAAATCATCACATTTGTCGAATGTTTTCACAGAGTCTGTATATATTACATCGGCATTGTCTGTTTTGCAGCTCACTCAAACCAAGTCTTAATGATTCAACTATTGTTAGTGTCCGAAGTGACCTGTTCAAAACCCATATTGTTGTTATTCCATGTGTTTAACGACCTTCCTTCTTAATACTCAGAGTTTGATAATGTAGGACGACACTGGTATCGTATTTTTGTGATTGATTTACTGCAGTCTTTGTGCAGTATCAGTATTTGTTTCTGTTAGTGATGGCGTCTGTGTCTATATTCCGTCTCTTTGGAATTTTTAAGGCATTTATTAGAGTTTTATAAATATACTTTTTTTTGCAGTTTTTGATAAATGTAGAATTTTATGATTTTGGGCGTGGAAGAGTGCACGGTCACGCTGTCAATGTTTCAGAGTTAAAAGGGGTTAGGTTAGGTTAGAAATGTTGGAGGGGGTTAGGTAAGAAATGTTGGAGGGGGTTAGGTTAGGTTAGAAATGTTGGACAGGGGTTAGGTTAGGTTAGAAATGTTGGAGGAGGGGTTAGGTTAGAAATGTTGGAGGGGGGGGTTAGGTTAGAAATGTTGGAGGGGGGGGTTAGGTTAGGTTAGAAATTTTGGACGGGGGTTAGGTTAGGTTAGAAATGTTGGAGGGGGGGGGTTAGGTCTCGTTCGTGAAAAATTTATTTTGATTGTTAATATATAATGTGATTAACAGCTCACTTGAACCAGTTATTTTAGGGCATCAGAATTTCACTCATTCCATTATAGCCATCAGAGAAAGTTCCATCTGTCCTTACTAGGACACAATACTGGCTTTTTTTTAAATTTTGCCTTAAATTTTTGCATTTGAGAAGGTTTTTTTCCGATTACTTCTAGTTTCATTTTTTTTCTCTGTCTCTTGGGCTTCGATGTTAAGTTTACGATAAAACTATATAGTATTTTAAGAGAAGCAGAGCAGGATGGAGTTAGCCCTATTTACAGCAAGGCTTGGTGGGGTGTTGAGAGGTTGGATAAGGTAGGGTTAAGGGGCAAGTCCCATGGCAACTTTCTCTTGATTTCTCCCTCAAATCTTTCGCACCCTGTTTGCATCTATTCACCTTTCGCTCTTCTGTCTTACCCCCTCTCCCTCATTCTGCCTCACTCTCTCCCCATTCTGCCTCTCATTCTCCATCGTGCCTCCTGCACTCTCCCTTTGCCCATTATGCCTCACTCCATCCTTCCCATTCTCTCCACTATTTTATCTCTTCCCAGTTCTGTCTCTTTCCTATGGTGTCCCCTTTATCCCAATTCTGTCTCACTCTCCCCCATTTTATCTTATTTCCTATGCTGTTTTCCCTCATTCTTTCCCATTCTCTCTCTCATCTGTTTCTGCGTTTAACTGATTTTTCCATTCCTTGTCCCCTACCTACTCCATATATTTTGTTTTTCTTTGTTAACACATTTTTCCTTGTCTTTCTACCACTCCTTTCCACGTATGTCTTTTTCCTTGTACTACTTTTTATTGATGGGTATTTAGAGTGTACTTGTCACAGCCACAGATTGTAAACAGTGTTGACGTAGTCGACACAGCTACATATTGTAAGCAATGTTAACATGGTACAATTATAGATTGTAAGCAATGTTGACGTCGACACAGATACAGATTGTAAACAGTGTTGACGTAGTCGACACAGGTACAGATTGTAAACAATGTTGACGTCGACACATACAAACTGTAAACAATGTTGACGTAGTCGACACAGGTACAGATTGTAAACAATGTTGACGTCGACACATACAAACTGTAAACAATGTTGACGTAATAGATACAGATTGTAAATGATGTTGACGTAATCGAAGATCAGTCAGTCGTATTGTCAGTTAAATCCTTATCAAGACTAATGCATTGTCTTATCAAAGTCGCAGCCTACTTTTGCTGTTCTACACCACTGTAGAAAGACAGTCTTCTTATAAACATACAAAAAAAGTAATTTTCAAGTACTATATACTACACTGTACAGTTAAAAAGACCATAGCATGAACAGTATTTTATGGCGAAATCGTAAGTTTCGCTGTTCCTTCAGCGGAGGTCACGGAATTTCTATTGGTACTTGGCTGGTACCTACACATCCGCTTTTAGGACTGGCGATTTGACGAAGTTGTAGTCCTTGTACTCCTGAGAGGGCATGATGCACGTGTTCTTCTGGCCCTTTCCACACAACTGACAATACTAGAGGGTTGTCTAGTGTTGTTTTTGCCAGTTCAAAAAAGTTTATGGATATCAAAATATGTATCTAGGCCAGCCTCATTATACTTGGGAATATATATATATATATATATATATATATATATATATATATATATATATATATATATATATATATATATATATATATATATATATATATATATATATAGGATAAAAAGGATTCAAGGAAGAATATTTGGATTTCTTCCTAAAGCCATTTGAATATTCCACTTCCCTACCACCCCATCTTTATATATATTATATATATATATATATATATATATATATATATATATATATATATATATATATATATATATATATAGAGTGTTCAGCAGAAGTTTGTGGTTACAGGCGAGTGGGTGCGGAGGGAAGAGGAGCGATTGGTGGAATGATGATGTAAAGAGAGTAGTAAGGGAGAAAAAGTTAGCATATGAGAGGTTTTTACAAAGTAGAAGTGATGCAAGGAGGGAAGAGTATATGGAGAGAAAAGAGAGGTTAAAAGAGTGGTGAAGCAATGTAAAAGAGAGCAGATGAGAGAGTGGGTGAGATGTTATCAGCAAATTTTGTTGAAAATAAGAAAAAGTTTTGGAATGAGATTAATAAGTTGAGGAAGCCTAGAGAACAAATGGATTTGACAGTTAAAAATAGGAGAGGAGAGTTATTAAATGGAGAGTTAGAGGTATCGGGAAGATGGAGAGAATATTTTGAGGATTTGTTAAATGTTGATGAAGACAGGGAAGCTGTGATTTCGTGTGTAGGGCAAGGAGGAATAACATCTTGTAGGAGTGTGGAAGAGCCAGTTGTGGGTGTAGGGAAGTTCGTGAGGCAGTGGGTAGAATGAAAGGGGTAAGGCAGCTGGGATTGATGGGATAAAGATAGAAATGTTAAAGCAGGTGGGGATATAATTTTGGAGTGGTTGGTGCTATTATTTAATAAATGTATGGAAGAGGGTAAGGTACCTAGGGATTGGCAGAGAGCGTGTATTGTTCCTTTGTATAAAGGCAAAGGGGACAAAAGAGAGTGCAAAAATTATAGGGAATAAGTCTGTTGAGTGTACCTGGTAAAGTGTATGGTAGAGTTATTATTGAAAGAATTAAGAGTAAAACAGAAAGCAGGATAGCAGATGAACAAGGGGCTTTAGGAAAGGTAGGGGTGTGTAGACCAAGTGTTTACAGTGAAACATATAGGTGAACAGTATTTGGATAAGGGTAAAGATGTTTTTGTGGCATTTATGGATTTGGAAAAGGCGTATGATAGGGTGGATAGGGGGGCAATGTGGCAGATGTTGCAGGTGTATGGAATAGGAGGAAGGTTACTGAAGGCAGTGAAGAGTTTTTATGAGGATAGTGAGGCTCAGGTTAGAGTGTGTAGGAGGGAAGGGGACTATTTCCCAGTAAAAGTGGGCCTTAGACAAGGATGTGTGATGTCACCGTGGTTGTTCAATATATTTATAGATGGGGTTGTAAGAGAAGTGAATGCGAGGGTCTTGGCAAGAGGTGTTGGGCTAAAAGATAAAGAAGCAAATACAAAGTGGGAGTTGTCACAGTTGCTTTTTGCTGATGACACTGTGCTTTGGGAGATTCTGAAGAGAAGCTGCAGAGGTTGGTGGATGAATTTGGTAGGGTGTGTAAAAGAAGAAAATTGAAAGTGAATATAGGAAAGAGTAAGGTGATGAGGATAACAAAAGAATAGGTGACGAAAGATTGGATATCAGATTGGAGGGAGAGAGTATGGAGGAGGTGAATGTATTCAGATATTTGGGAGTGGACATGTCGGCGGATGGGTCTATGAAGGATGAGGTGAATCATAGAATTGATGAGGGGAAAAGGGTGAGTGGAGCACTTGAGTCTGTGGAGACAAAGAACCTTGTCCATGGAAGTAAAGAGGGAATGTATGAGAGTATAGTTATACCAACGCTCTTATATGGGTGTGAAGCATGGGTGATGAATGTTGCAACGAGGAGAAGGCTGGAGGCAGTGGAGATGTCATGTCTGAGGTCAATGTGTGGTGTGAATATAATGCAGAGAATTCGGAGTTTGGAAATTAGGAGGAGGTGCGGGATTACCAAAACTATTGTCCAGAGAGCTGAGGAGGGGTTATTGAGATGGTTCGGACATGTAGAGAGAATGGAACGAGACAGAGTGACTTCGAGAGTGTATAAATCTGTAGTGGAGGGAAGGCGGGGTAGGGGTCGGCCTAGGAAAGGTTGGAGGGAGGGGGTAAAGGAAGTTTTGTGTGCGAGGGGCTTGGATTTCCAGCAAGCATGTGTGAGCGTATTTGATAGGAGTGAATGGAGGCATATGGTTTTTAATACTTGACGTGCTGTTGGAGTGTGAGCAAAGTAACATTTATGAAGGGATTCAGGGAAACCGGCAGGCCGGACTTGAGTTCTGGAGATGGGAAGTACAGTGCCGGCACTCTGAAGGAGGGGTGTTAATGTTGCAGTTTTATAACTGTAGTGTAAAGCACCCTTCTGGCAAGACAGTGATAGAGTGAATGATGATGAAAGTTTTTCTTTTTCGGGCCACCCTGCCTTGGTGGGAATCGGCCGATGTGTTAATAAAAAAAAAAAAATATAATGTGCTATCATTTCGTTTCGTGCGATGTCACGTTTTTCGTCACTACTTGTATATACCTTCCGACACTCACCTCTTTCTAGTTCCTTTCATTTACTTCTCTCATTCCTATTTTTATTATGGTTGTTTTCATCTTTGGTGTGGCATAGTACTGTTGCCTGTCCTGGCGAAGTTGCTACTAGGATTTTTATTAGAAGGTTGTAGAGAACCCAAGGTGGTTCTATAGGCAGTTGCTGATTAACCTGGGAGTGGTGCTTCCGTTGGACTGCATTCTGTTGGTACAAACAACCTAACTGATCAGCCCAGCAACGTGGTTTAGTACCTGTCCAAGGGGCGGTTAGGTTAAGTTACGTAAGATTTGTCAGGAAACAGAACGTTTCCTGACACGGGTTTTAGTCACATGATGACCCTCAGCTGGAGCTTTTGGTCATCTGACCGAGGCCTTCCACTGGCTTACCCCTCAGTCCCTTTAAATTAAAAATTATGATTATGATTATAACCATTTCATGAAGGGGGCGGTGATCCTGGAAACCATCAGCATTTAGTTTACATATGATGTGTAGGAGCGGCCTTCCAGCCAGGATTGGTTCATATCGTAGCATTCAAATCTCCGGAGGTGAACGAAATAATAGGATCTCCGTCGCTGCTTGAGTACGAGATAATTGACAAGTACGATGATTAATACTGGACAGTTAACGTAATTAACTGGATCATTAGTGCAGTATAATCGATACGCCAGTCATCCCTCTCCAGGATGGTGAACGCTTAAGGATGATTGAGTGTAGGATGATTGCTAGACTGGATTATTATGAATTATTATTATTACTATTATAATTATCATTATTAAATTCATAGTTATACAGAGCCAGTACAATGAGGAGAAATCAGGTTTTATCCTAGGAAGGGGAGGGGAGCTACAGTTCCTGAGATCAAAAGCCTTTATCATCACGATTCCCTCTCCCTTGAACACACTGAAGAACCAAAGTCAAGTCAGAGTAGTGTGGTGGAATTAAGAATGGCATACACAACCATACTTGTGTCTTACCTGGGTCATACTTGTGTCTTACCTGGGTCATACTTGTGTCTTACCTGGGTCATACTTGTGTCTTACCTGGGTCATACTTGTCTTACCTGGGTCATACTTGTGTCCTACCTGGGTCATACTTGTGTCTTACCTGGGTCATAATTGTGTCTTACCTGGGTCATACTTGTGTCTTACCTGGGTCATACTTGTGTCTTACCTGGGTCATACTTGTGTCTTACCTGGGTCATACTTGTGTCTTACCTGGGTCATACTTGTGTCTTACCTGGGTCATACTTGTGTTTACCTGGGTCATACTTGTGTCTTACCTGGGTCATACTTGTCTTACCTGGGTCATACTTGTGTCTTACCTGGGTCATACTTGTGTCTTACCTGGGTCATACTTGTGTCTTACCTGGGTCATACTTGTGTCTTACCTGGGTCATAATTGTTGTCGTGTGGGTCTTGGGAGAGATATATAGGAGGTCAAAGATACTCCTTGTTGGATGGTTACGGTATATTTACAGTGAGTCAAGGAGAGTCCAGCACACCGTCTGTCTCGCCTGTAGGTCTAACGTTAGTGAGGCAGTCTGCCTATGATAGGCTGTGCACATGCGCTGAGCCTCTGACGTCAGCGGGTACCGTGACGTCACACGCAAAGGGACCAGCTGTATAAAGATATACTAAACAAGTGTATCTATGATACTGACACGACATTGTGTCTTACCTGGGTCATACTTGTGTCTTACCTGGGTCATACTTGTGTCTTACCTGGGTCATACTTGTGTCTTACCTGGGTCATACTTGTGTCTTACCTGGGTCATACTTGTGTCTTACCTGGGTCATACTTGTGTCTTACCTGGGTCATACTTGTGTCTTACCTGTGTCATAATTGTGTCTTACCTGGGTCATAATTGTGTCTTACCTGGGTCATACTTGTGTCTTACGTGGGTCATACTTGTGTCTTACCTGGGTCATACTTGTGTCTTACCTGGGTCATACTTGTGTCTTACCTGGGTCATACTTGTGTCTTACCTGGGTCATACTTGTGTCTTACCTGGGTCATACTTGTCTTACCTGGGTCATACTTGTGTCTTACCTGGGTCATACTTGTGTCTTACCTGGGTCATACTTGTGTCTTACCTGGGTCATACTTGTGTCTTACCTGGGTCATAATTGTGTCTTACCTGGGTCATACTTGTGTCTTACCTGGGTCATACTTGTGTCTTACCTGGGTCATACTTGTGTCTTACCTGGGTCATACTTGTGTCTTACCTGGGTCATACTTGTGTCTTACCTGGGTCATACTTGTGTCTTACCTGGGTCATAATTGTGTCTTACCTGGGTCATACTTGTGTCTTACCTGGGTCATACTTGTGTCTTACCTGGGTCATACTTGTGTCTTACCTGGGTCATACTTGTGTCTTACCTGGGTCATACTTGTGTCTTACCTGGGTCATACTTGTGTCTTACCTGGGTCTTGTGTCATACCTGTATTTTACCTGGATCATACTTGTGTCATAACTGTGTCTTTCCTGTGTCTTACATGGCTCATACTTGTGTCTTACCTAGATCATACTTTTATGATACCTGTATCTTCCCTGGCTCATACCTGTGTCTTTCCTGGTTCATACTCGTCACACCTGTGTCTTTCGTGGGTCATGCTTGTGTTATACCTGGTTCATAATTGTGTAATACCTGGGTCATACTCGTGTCATACCTGTATCTTTCCTTAGTCATACTCGTGTCATACTTGTCGTTCCGCCGCTGCAATCTCTGTAATAGACTTTATTGCTCCCTTATATCGTTGCGCCATTGACAGGCCGCCATTATCTGTTAATAGTTCTGGGAATCGTCACCTTTGCGACCCGGTCTCAGACCAGACCTTAACTGAAAACGGTAAACTACAAGAACAAGATCTATCAAGAACCATGCCGAAATTTTGTAAATTGTATAAGTAAATGTGAGTAACAATCTGTAAGACAGACCTGCCATTTTACTTGTTCGTGAAACAAAATGATTGAGAATCCTGCCAGAATGATAAACATTTAACAAGCTTATACTTCACACTCACAGGGCAGGACAGTAGAGGTAGTCAGCAATAACGCACAACCTACTTTCTTAGGTTTAAGGTGATTACCACAGAAGTCAGGCCCCAGGCCCGGCTCTGGGGTAGAAAAACACTCGAAATCTGTCAAAATTATTTATTATTATTATTATTATTATTATTATTATTATTATTATTATATTCCCTGATGAGCGCTAAATACTACAGGATTATACAACACTTGTGGAATGAGATTTAATCAGATTCTATTCCAGATTGGCATATTTTATTCAGACACAGACAGTATATACAGTGTGAGCGGCTTTTAGATGTTTTGCATGAAAGACCCGGAAAATACACAGGTATTTTCTTCACCGAAAATACACAGGTCGCTACGGTTTCATTGTATAATTATTTTACGAAAATGTATTTACCTGAAATATTTGAGTTCCATAATATCTAGGCCTAAGAGTAAAGTTTCTTCATCGGCTGATTCACTTTAAACATCTGGAGTTGTTTTACACTGATTACTTTTACTTAGGTCACGATAAGAAACTAATTTGTCCATTAAGTAATGCTTAGCCACTTTGAAAATTAAAGAAATAAAAAAAAGTGTTGTAAGAGATACACTTATTAAGGTAGGAGGGTAGTAGACAGCAGCCATCCAGGAAGGCACTACTACCCTCCCGTCATGTGTGAAACGTGGGTAGTAGGTTGGTAGATAGCAACCATCCAGGTAGGTACTACCCTCCTGTCATGTGTGAAACATGGGTAGTAGGTTGGTAGATAGCAACCATCCAGGGAGGTACTACTATCCTCCTGTCATGTGTGAAACATGGGTAGTAGGTTGGTAGATAGCAACCATCCAGGGAGGTACTACTATCCTCGTGTCATGTGTGAAACATGGGTAGTAGGTTGGTAGACAGCAACCATCCAGGTAGGTACTACTACCCTCCTGTCATGTGTGAAACATGGGTAGTAGGTTGGTAGATAGCAACCATCCAGGTAGGTACTACTACCCTCCTGTCATGTGTGAAACATGGGTAGTAGGTTGGTAGATAGCAACCATCCAGGTAGGTACTACTACCCTCCTGTCATGTGTGAAACATGGGTAGTAGGTTGGTAGATAGCAACCATCCAGGTAGGTACTACTACCCTCCTGTCATGTGTGAAACATGGGTAGTAGGTTGGTAGATAGCAACCATCCAGGTAGGTACTACTACCCTCCTGTCATGTGTGAAACATGGGTAATAGGTTGGTAGATAGCAACCATCCAGGTAGGTACTACTACCCTCCTGTCATGTGTGAAACATGGGTAGTAGGTTGGTAGATAGCAACCATCCAGGGAGGTACTACTATCCTCCTGTCATGTGTGAAACATGGGTAGTAGGTTGGTAGATAGCAACCATCCAGGTAGGTACTATTCTCCTGTCATGTGTGAAACATGGGTAGTAGGTTGGTAGATAGCAACCATCCAGGGAGGTACTACTACCCTCCTGTCATGTGTGAAACATGGGTAGTAGGTTGGTAGATAGCAACCATCCAGGGAGGTACTACTATCCTCCTGTCATGTGTGAAACATGGGTAGTAGGTTGGTAGACAGCAACCATCCAGGTAGGTACTACTACCCTCCTGTCATGTGTGAAACATGGGTAGTAGGTTGGTAGATAGCAACCATCCAGGTAGGTACTACTCTCCTGTCATGTGTGAAACATGGGTAGTAGGTTGGTAGACAGCAACCATCCAGGGAGGTACTACTATCCTCCTGTCATGTGTGAAACATGGGTAGTAGGTTGGTAGATAGCAACCATCCAGGTAGGTACTACTATCCTCCTGTCATGTGTGAAACATGGGTAGTAGGTTGGTAGACAGCAACCATCCAGGTAGGTACTACTATCCTCCTGTCATGTGTGAAACATGGGTAGTAGGTTGGTAGATAGCAACCATCCAGGTAGGTACTACTCTCCTGTCATGTGTGAAACATGGGTAGTAGGTTGGTAGACAGCAACCATCCAGGGAGGTACTACTATCCTCCTGTCATGTGTGAAACATGGGTAGTAGGTTGGTAGATAGCAACCATCCAGGGAGGTACTACTATCCTCCTGTCATGTGTGAAACATGGGTAGTAGGTTGGTAGACAGCAACCATCCAGGGAGGTACTACTATCCTCCTGTCATGTGTGAAACATGGGTAGTAGGTTGGTAGATAGCAACCATCCAGGTAGGTACTACTACCCTCCTGTCATGTGTGAAACATGGGTAGTAGGTTGGTAGATAGCAACCATCCAGGTAGGTACTACTATCCTCCTGTCATGTGTGAAACATGGGTAGTAGGTTGGTAGATAGCAACCATCCAGGGAGGTACTACTATCCTCCTGTCATGTGTGAAACATGGGTAGTAGGTTGGTAGACAGCAACCATCCAGGGAGGTACTACTATCCTCCTGTCATGTGTGAAACATGGGTAGTAGGTTGGTAGATAGCAACCATCCAGGTAGGTACTACTACCCTCCTGTCATGTGTGAAACATGGGTAGTAGGTTGGTAGATAGCAACCATCCAGGTAGGTACTACTACCCTCCTGTCATGTGTGAAACATGGGTAGTAGGTTGGTAGATAGCAACCATCCAGGTAGGTACTACTCTCCTCCTGTCATGTGTGAAACATGGGTAGTAGGTTGGTAGATAGCAACCATCCAGGTAGGTACTACTACCCTCCTGTCATGTGTGAAACATGGGTAGTAGGTTGGTAGATAGCAACCATCCAGGTAGGTACTACTACCCTCCTGTCATGTGTGAAACATGGGTAGTAGGTTGGTAGATAGCAACCATCCAGGTAGGTACTACTACCCTCCTGTCATGTGTGAAACATGGGTAGTAGGTTGGTAGATAGCAACCATCCAGGTAGGTACTACTACCCTCCTGTCATGTGTGAAACATGGGTAGTAGGTTGGTAGACAGCAACCATCCAGGTAGGTACTACTACCCTCCTGTCATGTGTGAAACATGGGTAGTAGGTTGGTAGACAGCAACCATCCAGGGAGGTACTACTACCCTCCTGTCATGTGTGAAACATGGGTAGTAGGTTGGTAGACAGCAACCATCCAGGGAGGTACTACTATCCTCCTGTCATGTGTGAAACATGGGTAGTAGGTTGGTAGATAGCAACCATCCAGGTAGGTACTACTATCCTCCTGTCATGTGTGAAACATGGGTAGTAGGTTGGTAGACAGCAACCATCCAGGGAGGTACTACTATCCTCCTGTCATGTGTGAAACATGGGTAGTAGGTTGGTAGACAGCAACCATCCAGGGAGGTACTACCCTCCTGTCATGTGTGAAACATGGGTAGTAGGTTGGTAGACAGCAACCATCCAGGGAGGTACTATCCTCCTGTCATGTGTGAAACATGGGTAGTAGGTTGGTAGATAGCAACCATCCAGGTAGGTACTACTACCCTCCTGTCATGTGTGAAACATGGGTAGTAGGTTGGTAGATAGCAACCATCCAGGGAGGTACTACTACCCTCCTGTCATGTGTGAAACATGGGTAGTAGGTTGGTAGATAGCAACCATCCAGGTAGGTACTACTACCCTCCTGTCATGTGTGAAACATGGGTAGTAGGTTGGTAGATAGCAACCATCCAGGGAGGTACTACTACCCTCCTGTCATGTGTGAAACATGGGTAGTAGGTTGGTAGATAGCAACCATCCAGGTAGGTACTACTACCCTCCTGTCATGTGTGAAACATGGGTAGTAGGTTGGTAGATAGCAACCATCCAGGTAGGTACTACTACCCTCCTGTCATGTGTGAAACAGTTCTCATAATCCACCGTGTCATTTTCCTGGTCCTTGCTGAGTGTGTCCATCTCCACTACTATTACAGTGGTGGGGGAAAATGCGAGTTCACGTACCACATCCAATAACAATGGAATCATGACTCTCAGAAACTCTTTTCTCAATGACAGCAGTTCCATCAACGGAACGGATTGTCAAGAATTTTTCCCCCGAGATTGACCCGAAAGACTGACTTGTGGTAAACTTTCCACGGTCGCTCTCGAAACACCAGTTTGTCTTATGTTTTAATACTGACGGTGAATGTTTGTTCGTCTTATCTAGGACTGACAGCAAATATTAGTTCGTCGTATACAGGACTGACAGCAAATATTATTTTTTTTATCTAAGACTGACAGCAAATATTTCGTCTTTTTATGTAAGACTGACAGCCCATATTAGTTTGTCTTCTCGTCTAGGACTGACGGCAAATATTAGTTCGCCTTCTTGTCTAGTATTGAGTGAACATCAGTTTGCTTTCTTTTTTAAAATTGACAGCAAATATTAGTTTTTTTCTTTTTCAGGAGTGACAATGAACATCAGTTTTTCTTCTTTACAACTCTTGGAGACTGATAAGGGAATGGCAAGCCCTCGTGGACACTGTAAACAACTGAGGGTTAGCTGAGACTGATAAGGGAATGGCAAGCCCTCGTGGACACTGTAAACAACTGAGGGTTAGCTGAGACTGATAAGGGAATGCCAAGCCCTCGTGGACACTGTAAACAACTGAGGGTTAGCTGAGACTGATAAGGGAATGCCAAGCCCTCGTGGACACTGTAAACAACTGAGGGTTAGCTGGTCAACATGGAGCTTATTGAAGATTAAGACACATGTGCAACACTTGCGTATCTTCATTGATGAAACGTTTCACCTACACATTAGGCTTCTTCAGTTAAATACAGAGGCTGCAGGTGTAGTAATATAATAAAGATGTAATCAGTCCATCAACCTTGGAGAAAAAGTATTTGAGGTGGTCAGTCCCTCAGTCTGGAGAAGCGTTCAGCCGACGGGTACCAGTATAAAGATATAATATACAAATATCGTAGATTATTGAAGGTATATAATACCGACGAGTTGATGAATAAGACACAGGTGAATATGTTATATTCATCAGCAATATGCTGATGAATATAACACACATGTTTTGCTTAGCGTAGAACTTTATCAAATCATAAATATGCAATTTGTACAAAGAGCTTTCATTGGGACTGCTTTCCACTCCTGGTAGAGCTTCACTAGATCATGAAGCGCTCTCCGTGTGTCAGTTGCTGAGTCACACTGGCAACACAAGAGGGTCTCCAGCAGCAATAGCCTGGTTAACCATGCACTCTATGAGAGTAAAAACAAGTCTCGAAATCACTCGCATGTATATTACAGGAGTATACCTGGAGGGTGGAGGAGTATACCTGGAAAGTGGAGGGGTATACCTGGAGAGTGTAGGAGTATACCTGGAGAGTGGAGGGGTATATCTGGAGAGTGGAGGGATATACCTGGAGAGTGGAGGGGTATGCCTGGAGGGTGTTCCGGGGGGCGCCCCCGCGGCCCGGTCCATGACCAGGCCTAAGGGCCAGCTACAGCATGTCTTATCGTTATCATGGAGTTCTTGATCTGAGGAACAGGAGCTGATTTCTTCCATTCTTTTTCTCGGATCAAATTTCAGTGCTGCCTTCCATGTAATTTTTTTATCGTATTGATATATATATATATTTTTTTTTTGCAATATGCATCAACAACTTGGTAACGTAGACAGCAAAATGTTAACGATAACAGAAAGGTGGTAACGATATCAGGAAGTTGGTAACGATATCAGGAAGTTGGTAACGATAACAGGAAGTTGGTAACGATAACAGGAAGTTAATAACCATATCAGGAAGTTGATAAGGATAACAGCAACTTGTTAAAGTTATTAGTAAATGACAGTAGCGTGTGGCTGTTAATGTTGGCAGCAGATTGATAATAATTTTTGCAAGTAATGGTGTTTAAAACACTGACTAATGGGTTATAATGGATTTTAAATCTGTCATTTCAATCTCACAGTTTTTCCCTTCTCATCCATGACTTCCTTCACAGTGGGATTCCCTTCCTCGTTAGTGGGTTGTGGGGCCCTCCTTCATCTTTAGTGGGTTGTGGGTTCCCCACCTCTAGTGGGTTGTGGGGCTCCCTTCTAATGGGTTGTGGGGGTTCCCTTCTAGTGGGTTGTGGGGGACTCCCCTTTAATGGGTTGTGGGGACCCCTTCTAGTGGGTTGTGAGGGCTCTCCTCCCTCTAGTATGGGCCCTCCCTCTCTTGATGGCGCCTACTATCGCAGTTGATCCTCATCCCCACCCCCCACCTCCCTCCCTCCCTCCCTCCTTTCCTCTGTTCCTCAAAAAAAAATTCTCTTTATTTAAATAAGTGAGAAAATAATGTTCATTCTTACGTATTTAAAAGAATTTAAAAAGCAGATCACACATACTCAACATATAAAGTGATAACACATTGAGATTTTTGACACTGTTCCCTGGCGAGGTGTACTCACCCCCTTGGGGGCGAGCCCCCTCCCCTGGGTAAGAAGCGCTGCTCTAGTGGGTAGTTGTGGGCCCAGTCATTCATAGGTCCCATCATTCACGAGGAGGCTTACCAACAGACACTTGGCTATTATCACGAGTGAACTGGACAAGTTTCTCGCATCAGTTTCTGATTGGCCGGGCTGTGGTGCATACGTTGGATTTTTCTGCAGCTAACACCAATAGCTTTATTGATCAGGCTATCCACCGGGAACACTTTCCAGGTAGACTCTCCAGGTACAGTAATAGTAACGCCAGGCTGAGGGACTGATTACCTCAAACTCTTCCTCATATTTCACCTTTCTCTGCATTAGACTGAAGAAGACACTGGTTGGCAAAACGCTTCCAGAATAAAGATACCGTAATGCATAAGAGTTAGACTCACCTCTAATGAGTAAAGCTACCCTCCCTCCCTCCTTCCCTCCCTCCCATGTAAGGTGGTTACTCTTGAGATGTTGCAGTAATGTTGTTTACAAAGTTATACGACCTCGACGACATAAAAAAATCGCAGTGTGAGGGGTAAATTAAGATGGAAGAAGGTGTCTCGTCTCTCTTTATGGGCCGAGGTGGCGTGTTTGAGAAGTAGCTAACACTAGCGGCTGTGTATGGTTGGTGCTCAGGCCACCGGCCAATAAGAAAGGATAGTGGTCCTTCTACTCTTGGGTGTGTACAGGTGGGGAAGTGGTCTCCTTGCACCTGCGGAGGTTATACAGGTGGGGAAGTGGTCTCCTTGCGCCTGCGGAGGTTGTACAGATGGGGAAGTGGTCTCCTTGCACCTACGGAGGTTGTACAGGTGGGGAAGTGTTCTTCTTGCACCTGCGGAGGTTGTACAGGTGGGGAAGTGGTCTTCTTGCACCTACGAAGGTTGTGCAGGTGGGGAAGTGGTCTCCTGGGACCCGTAGAGGTTGTGCAGGTAGGGAAGTGGTCTTTTTGCACCTGCGGGGGTTGTGCAAGGGGAGAATTTGTGTCCTTGTACCTAGGGAGGTTATGCATGTTAAGAAGTGGTCTGGCACCTGGGGGAGGGTGGGTGCAAAGTGATGTGGGAACACTTGAAAGTCTCTTCAGTTGCATTACTCGGAACGTAGGCGAGAAAGGTACTTAATAATTTACAGCTGCAAAATCCTGAACAACGAAATCACTCTGTATGACAACAAGAGACTTAGCAGACATTGCGAAATATCTTCACTAAAGAAGGGCGCGACGAATACATTA
The DNA here is from genome assembly GCA_009830355.1 of Cherax destructor. Classification (NCBI taxonomy): domain Eukaryota; kingdom Metazoa; phylum Arthropoda; class Malacostraca; order Decapoda; family Parastacidae; genus Cherax; species Cherax destructor. Next base: position 292,301 of record WNWK01000735.1, on the reverse strand, counting down.
AGAGAGAGAACTCGACGAGTGTGAGAAGTCCCAGACTCTTCAACGCCCTCCCTCCGTGCATAAAGGAAATTACCAACAAACCTCTGGCTTGTCTTCAACAGGGAACTAGAGAAGTTCCTTCAGTTCGTGCTTCACCGGCCTGGCTGTGGTTCGTATGTTACACTGCGTGCTGCCAGCAGTAATATCTTGGTAGAATAGGCCCTAGAGGCCTGGTCTGGGACTGGGTAGCGGGAGCGTTGACCCCCGGAAATCTTCAAGTATCTTTAAAGAGGCTAGTCTTTCTTCTCCTGAGGTGTGTGGCAGTGTAAAGAGTTGGGGAAAAGGGTGGTCTACCTGGTCCTGGGCGGGTGGAGGTTGGAAAGTGGTGTGGGAAGAGTTGATCTTCCGGGTCCTGGGTGTGGGAGGGTAGTCTTCCTGATCCAGGGGTGTGTGGGAGGGTGATCGTGGTCCTGGGGAGTGTGGATGTGGGAAGGGGTGCGGGAGGAGGGCACGGGGTGTTGTGGGGTCGTTGGCCAGTGCTGTCAGAATTAAAATGTTTTGCCTGTGTGTAAACATCTCTCTGTGGTTGTTGAAGCTCTCAGATGAACCTCTCCTGCTGCTTGACCCCCTCCAATGGGGGTGGTGTCCCTTCATGCTGCTGAGAGACTCTTGATCCAAGTAATTGGAGCTACCCTTCTTATCCTTGCATCAAACCTGATTACTTAGCATTTTCCAAGGTTGAGTGCTTCTGATGCCTCCTATTACACATAAGAACGGAGAAACACTGCAGCAGGCCTACTGGCCCATGCTTGGCAGGTCCTTGTCAAACCCAAATCCACTAACAAAAATGTTCGCCCAACCCATTATCAATGTTACCCATCTGGATTGATGATTGGGTAGATAGATGGGTTGATATAGATATAATGCTAATAACACCAACAGTGGGATTGATGAGGTTATCATCCAGAGGCCTGGTATGAGACCGGGGCGTGAGAGCGATGATCATCGCAATCAACAAGAGGTAAACAACCAGCACGTCTGGTAAACATTCACAACACCAGCACGTCTGTGACGTGCTGGTGTTGTAAATGCTGGCTATTATTTCTGCATAACATCAAAATCCAACTCGTCAAGTTCTTCAATGCTTGTCACACTATCGTTACTTTCTCCATAAGACTCGTTGCTACTTCATTAAAATGTTCAAGTGTATGAAGCTGAACACTTCTCATGGCTGAGGGACTTACCAAGTCATCTATCTCCACATTTAGTCACCTCTGTATTCGACTGAACACTTCGTTAAGGCTGATGGACTGATCCCATGATCTTTGCTTCTTCTATCTCCACATTTAGTCACCTCTGTATTCAGAGACAACGAATCTTCAAAAGATATAAAGTCTGCTATATACTAACCCCTCTTGAAGGCAGGCCACATTGCTAAGCTGGAAAACGTGCAGAGAATTTTCACTGCCCCTATACATTCATTCAAACATCTTAACTACTGGGAACATTTGAAGTCCCTAAAGACTGTACTCCTTGGAAAGTAGGCAAGAAAAGTACATCATTATTTTCACCTGCAAAATCTTGGAGTTACTAGTTCCAACCTGCACACCGAAATCACTCCATATGAACACAAGAGACCTAGGCGAAAGGTGTAGAGTATCTTCAATAAAAAGCAGGGGCGTGACGAGTACACTTGGAGAGAACTCTACGAGTGTCAGAGTTTCCTGACTTTTCAACGCCCTCCCTTCCTGCAAGAAATTACCAACAAACCTCTGGTTGTCTTCAAGAGGGAACTGGACAAGTTCTTCAAGCTAGTTCTTGATCACCTGGGTTGTGGTTCGTATGCTGGACTGCGTGCGTCCAACAGTATAGTAACCTGGTTGATCAGGCTTTGATCCAACGCGTTGATCCCCGGAAACATTCTTCAGGTATCCTTCAGGACTGAAGAAGCCTTCGGTATGGGCGAAACATTTGGGAAATGAAGATATGTAAACGTTGCACATGTCTTATTATCGTTGTTGCTTGATGCTGATAGTAAACCAGTTGCACTCTGTGTTCTTGACCTGCTGAATTCTTTCCTGAGTTTCTTTCACTTCATTCTCGATGTTGTCAAGGTTTGTTTTACGTGACTCACCCGCTACATTGACATTAAAAATAGTTATTCTTCTTTCAGAGAGCTAGAATTGAGCTGAGTATCGTGTTGTAATCAGCGGTGTAACTCTCCAACCTGGTTAAGAGTGACATTTTGAGCGCTGATGATGTGTCACCCAGGACTCAGAATCTTGGATCACTCACAGCTTTGTTGATGAAATGTTTCAAGCACTGTTCTCGAGACAGTATTTCTGACACCAGACAATTTCTTTTCAGAAAAGATAACTTGGCAATAAGAATCCACTTCCATGCAATGATGGAAGGTGTGTTATGTAAGCAATACATTGCAGTGGCTTTCTTTGTTTACAGATGTGATCTAAGATTAAATAATTGTTATTCCAGGGGCTTGGTATATTATGAATGAGCCTGTGCTTTGATAGTTCATTTTGTTCTTGAAGAGCTTCTAGTTTACTGCATGCTAGATCTAGGAGAGTGACTGAAGTGACTGTGTGTCTACAGTTAGCAGTGATGTTTCTTATTACTCTGTTCCATAATACAGTCATGGATAACCAGTCGAAGTGTATGTACTGTGTGAGTGTGTATGTGAGCGTATGTGAATAACCCTCACAATCATGAGATAGTGTTAATTTTTATATTTTTATCACATGTGTAGTATTAGTATTTTAAAAGTATCGGCTGGTATTGACCAGTTTCTCTGATACCCACCGATAACGATAGCTATACTTTGGCAGACCCTAATCGAAACCCAGCACGCCAGGTAGTGGTTGGATGGACAGCAACCATCCAGGGAGGTACATACATACTACCCGCCTTTTATACGAGTTTGTTAATGTGTTTCACTCTGCTCACTTATTTCTGTCATAAACATGTAAGATGGCGGATAAATCTTACAAACTTAGAAGCTTCGTAAAAAGTAATATTACTGAAATATTTCCTTTCCAATGTAGGCCTGAGTTAATTAATACTGTGAAATCATCACCGTACCCATTAACATATCAAAGATTAAAAGATAGCGGGTACGCCAGCAGTTACTTAGCCACTGAACGAGCTGACCTAGGGAAGTTTTTCCTGAGGTAGAAAACACCACCATCTCTGTATGGCTTCTGAGGTAGAGAGACGATCACAGTGGTGCAGGTAGGTGAGACGTTGCAGTAGACTAGGTGGTGGGTGGATGTGCTAACACACGTGTGGTGTGTGTGTGAAGGAATGAGCACCTCGCAGACTAGTGTACGTACACGTGCAGGTGTTGTAGAATGTGCGGGTGAGGTGTAAGCAACGTTGTGGGTGTTACTTTGTGACCAAAGCTTTCCTTCTTCCTTCCCCTTCATCCTTATACTTAACCTTCCCCCCACACCTTACTCACTCCGCCATTCTCTCTCCATTTCCCCTGCTTTCTTCCACCGTCCTACCTCAATTCTTCCTTCTTTCGCCTTCCTTCACTCTTTCAATTTTCTCTCTGCCCACCGCCTTACCCTCTTTCTTCGTACCTCTTTCCTCCCCTCCCCATCTCCTTGCTTGCCTCCTTCTGCCTTTCTCCCTGTGTGAGAGTGGGGCTAGCTTGAGACCCGCCCCCACGCTCACTTCCTCAATTATACAGCAAGTGTTGCTTGCTGCCAGGAACTCCTGGACTCAATGCTCCTACACGCCTCCATATCTACCTTCCCCGCCTCCACCATGGTTGTGGGGGCGAGAACGCTGTTGAGGGGAGACAGTGTGGGGGAAGGGAGTTGAAAAGAGGACTGGTGGAGTAAGAGGAAAGGACTGGTAGAGTGAGAGTGGAAGACTGGTGGGAGGGATGAGAGGGAAAGGACTGGAGGGGTAATGGTGAAGGCAGTTTTCTATTAAGCAAAATTGGGTATATCAACAGTGCTGCTGAGATAAGGCCTGGTGAGAAGAGAGAGAGAGAGAGAGAGAGAGAGAGAGAGAGAGAGACTGAGACTGGACTGACTGAGACTGTTCTCTGGGGGAGAGGGGAGGGGTCACGTGATGAAGGGGAAGGAGTTGGAAGGGTCACCCTCAACCCTTCATTAAAATTACACTCATAACAATTACGAGGAGGACACACAGGCAGTGATTACCGGGGTAGCAGGCAGTTGTCAGCGAGAAGAATTACCTGAAGCACAGGCAAGGTTTTGCTTACTCCAGCAGGAGGATCTGAGAAGAAGTGACGGAGAAAGAAGTTTAAGAAGAGGGAAAGGAAAAGGAAAGAATCTTTTTTATTACAGCGTTTTCTTTTGCCGGTTCTTAAAAACCGGTTATAGGTAAGAACTGTTATTATACTATCACCCCCTGGGAGGCTATTCACAAAACCCGAATAACACCGAAGTATTTATTTACTTTTAGATGAACAGGTTTAAGGAAACTTGCCCGTACGTGGGAGTTGTGTGAATTTTGACACGATAGTGCTATGGTTGAGGGTTGGTGGGTGTAGGTGTGGACGTTTGAGCCCTTTAAATGGTTGGAAGGTTGGGGATAGCTAGGGGGGTGAACACAAACTTAGAAGTGGAGGAGCTTAGAGCATACACTCAATAAGATGAAAATTAGACACATATGCAACATTGGGTATCTTTAATGTAGACGTAGATGTTGCATATGTGTCTGATTCTCATCTTGTCGGTATTGTATACCATTTATGTACATACAGTCAATAAAGTATTTGGAAGAGATAGAATATACTCTGGAACGAAGAAGAGATAGAGAGAAATGACTCATAATATGGGCATTGAAGCTACTGGAGGGCCTTGATGCTACATCTGCACTCAACTGTAACTCTCTGGAGTTAAAGATATGGGATTATCTGGAAGTTACACGAAGAGGATCTCGAGGGACATCGCCCCAGCGGCCCAGGGCATCCTGATTGATGGCCTGATCAACTAGGTTGTTAGTGCTAGCCTTGTCCCAAATCTGCACACTGCCATAACAACATACTTGAGTGAGAGATACAGGAAAATGTGTAAAATATACCCAGTGAAAATTAGGGGCGCCGTGGGAACAATAAGAGAACATTGTATCAACATCCGTGGACCCAAATTGTTTAATATTGGAACACGTATAGAAGACTTCAAGATGAAATTGGACATGTACCTCCGTGTCGTGGGGGTTCGTGAGGATATACTGGAGTAAGAAATACACGTTGGATGTCTTGGAGGCGTATAGTTAAGAGAGTCTTGAGGAGAAGCCCAGGAGCCTTGCCTAGCGGGAACTGACCACGAGGCCTCTGGCCTACTGTTCACATGTGATGGGTCTCGTGACGTCACGGCTAGCATGTGAGCATATCTGTAAAGTAGCTGGAATTATCTAAGTATAGTACACAAGTACACAGTAACACTACTGACATCCGCCAAGTACCAGATCAACCAGACAGTGATGAATATATAGGCCAGCGGGCTGCCAGCAACAACAGTCTGGTTGATCAAGCAAGAACCAGGCAGGCCTGACCAGGGGCCGGGCTACGGGAGCAGGAAAACTCTCGAAACCCCATCAAAGGTATATAAAGGTAATGAAATAGGTAGGTATGTGGTGTTGGTGTAAGACCTTTGGATTCGAGTGCTAGATTGTCTGACAAGGTTGATTGTGGTGGGTGTTTGTGCACGGACTCGACCTTGTGAAATCTGTTCTACCAACCCCTGCCTTGTTCCCGGTCCAATCCCAATCTGGTGTATCTATGGCCTGGGTCCAATCGCAGCCTGAAATATCTATGGACTGTATACAGTCCCAGCCTGAAATGTCTGTGCTGAGGCCAGACTGTTGGTGTTAGCGGCCCGCAGGCCCACAATGGCCATTACAACGCTGGTCAAGCACTAGCAAAAGATAGTGGTATATTTTCTAGAAGTATATTTTTTTTATCCTTGTTCTAGTCAAGTATGAAATACTTATGTTCAAGGTTATCCTCAAACATTTGTCTTATCCTCGTAATACTTGAGTCTAACACTTGTATATATCTTGAAGTGTAGCAGGCTAGTAGACAACTACCACCCCGAGGAAGCTGAACAAGTATCTTCACCAGGTGCCAGATCAACCAGGCTGTGATGGATATGTGGGGGCAGCGGGTCACCAGCAGCAACAGCCTGGTTGACCAGGCTTGCATCAGACGAGCCTGGCCGGGCTCCGGGAGTAGAAAGACTTTGGGTACTCATCAAAGGTATATCAGGAAACGGAAGCCTGTGTAACATTTTGCTCTTTGGCAAAATTACTGTTTTTTATTCTTTTTCTATTTCACGAGCATGTAAGATGCCAGGTAAATCACATGATGCTCTATATTCAATATACATGTATCCTTATTCCTCTTTGTTCCCTATATCACTGTTGCGAGCAGTGGATGGCTGACTGGGCGCTTGCACGTATGTCTGGGAGAGGTTGAAGGATGGCTACCTGGGTGGATGGGTGGACGTATATCTAGAAGAGATTGAAGGGTGGCAGGCTAGGTAGGTGTATATTTTGGGAGAGGTTGAAGGGTGGCTAGCTGGGGAGATGAGGTGGAAGGATAACTAAAAGGACGTACATTTGAGAGAGGTTGAAGGGTGGCAAGCTAGAGGAAAGAACACTAGTGGACATCATCTGTATACCTGCCAACATAACAACAATAATAATATACTTACCACACTTGGCGTGCTGGTGATGGATACAGGCTGCTGGGATCATGATAACGGAGTGCCGCCGTTATCACATGATGGGTGGGTGTCCCGTGGTGGTGGTGGTGCAACCTGGGGTGTGTTTCGGGTGTGGCGAGGTGTAGAAGGGGAAAAAATATTTGCTGGTGGTTTGCCAGCTAGGCAAGGGAGGGGGGGTTGATTAAGGAGTACGTCTGTTTATATTTGATTTGAAGTTTGATAAACCCTCGTGAAATGTTACTGTGACATTATTTCTCATAAATATTGCTGCCCACATGTTGACAAACTCCCAGAAAATGTTACTGTGACATTATTTCTCATAATTATTGCTGTCCACATGTTGATAAACTCCCAGAAAATGTTACTGTGGAATTATTTCTTATAATTATTACTCCACATGGGTAAACAAACGAAAAAAAAATTGAAGATAAATCTTAAGACGAATTTTCCCTCAGAGAAAATGGAAATAAGCCGGAAGTCAGATCAGGTGAAGAGGATAGGAGACAAATTTTAATTATCTTCCAGAGTGGCGTCCTTTTGAGACACACCGAACCTTCAGGCGGACATAAATCAAGTCTTCCAGTGTCCCCTCAGACAGCAATATGATATTCAGTGAATACAAGTTTCAGTTGCCCCGCTATGGAAGAATGGGGAAAATAAAGACTGAAATGAAGTAAAAACAAACTCGAAAAATGCAACAGAGTGACAATGTCAGAGGATCTCACATTCGAGGACCAAAACAATGATGCTATTGCTGCTGCAAGGAAAAAAATAAGGCTGGATAACTAGAACGTTCAAAACAAGAGATGCTGAGCTAGTGATGATACTCTTCAAGTCACTTGTTTTTCCCAGGCTGGAATACTTCTGTATATTAAAGGCCCCTTCAAGGCTGGATAAATTGCGGAGCTAGACAGTGTACAGAGAACTTTCATTGCCTTTATATACTCAGTTAAACATCCAGGAATGCTTGAAGTCCCTTGGAATGTAGGCAATGAAGGTACATCATAATTTACACCTGCTAAATCCCAGAGGGACTGCTCCTGCATTTTGAAATCACAGTACCGCCAATAAAAAAGCAGGAATGTGATGACTACACTGAGAAAACTTGATAAACATCAGAGTTCTTCGACTTCTCGACACCCACCCCCAAGTTGTCCTCAAGGGGGAACTTGTTAGGTTCATTTCCTGATCAGCTGGACTGTGGCGCATACACTTGACTGCGTGCAGCCAGCACCAACAGCTTAGTAGACTAGGCCCCAGCAGTCAGGAGGTCTGATTCGGGATCGGGCTACGTGGGCGATGATCCCGGAAGCAGCATAACGTAGAAATAAGGTAAGGGTAAATCTAGAGACTTTTTTACGAAATTTTTAAGGGTAAATCTAGACACATCCATAGAACAGAACAGAACTGAACAAGTTCAGGTAAGACCCACAAGTGGGTGAGCGGGGAAGTGTGAACAGCTCAAGAGTAGTCGGTGAGAGGAAGGTCTTGAGTCGTAGAGAAAGTGCCAGGGCTTAACCCAGCTGCGGAGCTATAGGGGACAGGAGCTGGAGATCAGGAACTTGCAGGCGATGTAGAAGACATGGAGAGGCTGGCTGCATCACTGCTGAGAACTGCTGGCTGGTGTCAAGGCTGGCGGCTGGCTTGGGTTGTCAAGGGAGGGTGGCTTGCTAAATGGTAGTTGTTAGGTGGTGAGGTGCATCCATAAGAAATTTGAACACTACTATAACAACGTACTGGCATGAGAGATATAGGGGAAAGTATTTAATAGATCTAGTGAAAACCAGGGAAGCCACGGGCACCATACGAGAACACTGTTTCAACATTCGTCTTTTCAACCAACTGTCAGCAGGTATCAAAAATGTTGCTGGAACCAGTGTAGAAGATTTTAAAAGGAAACTAGATCACTACCTGTGTGGTGTGGTAGATCAACCAAGCTGTGATGGATATGTGGGGTCAGTGGGCCACCAACATCAACAGCTGGTTGACCAGGCAATCAACAGGGAGGCCTAGTCCCCGACCGGCCTGCAAGAGTAAAAACATTTCCGAAATAGGTCACATTTAAATTACATACAAATCTCTAAGACAGGATTGTAAGGGTAAGTCTAGACTCGTACCTAAGAAAGGGGACGGAAAGGCAGGATTCTTTCTTAGATTTAAGGTAACTGCAGTTAGGAGGTTTAGTATGAGGGCTTTAAATTTGAGTTAGGGAATGGTAGGAAAATTGTAAAGATAAAAGGGGTAGCAGCGGGGGGGGGAAGCACTTAAAATGTTGAGGGCATTTAAAAGGGAGCAGGGGGTGGGGGCTCTTGAGGAGAGGTAAGGGTAAATTGTGGGGATGGATTTTAAAGGGGAGAGAATCTCTTGTTAGGAGGTAGGGGAAAGTGTGGGAAAGAATTTTGAAAGGAGGGAGGAAAGAAGCCGTTCAGAGGGAAGAAAGGCGCTTGCATACAAGTAAGAGGGGAGAGGAAGGATTGAGGGGACAGATGTGACTGAGGTAATGAGAAGTGGGTTACCCCTTGGGATGTTCCCTCTCTCTCTCTCTCTCTTTCTTCCTGAAGGATATCTGAAGGACGTTTCCGGGGGTCAGCGCCCCCGCGGAATGGTACCAGGTCTGGAAGATCAAGGCCTGATCAACCAGGCTATTACAACTGGCCGCACGCAGTCCGACGTAAGAACCACAGACCGGCTGGTCAGTCAGAGGTTTGTTGGTAATTCCCCTTATGCTCGGAGGGAGTGGCGTGGAAGAGTCGGGGACCTCTAACATTCATCGAGTTCTTAGTGTACTCGTCGCGCCTCTACTTTTCAGTTGAGGTATTTTGCACCGTGTGTCAGGTCTCTTGTCATACAGCGATTGGAACTAGTCCCTCCAGTATTTTACACGTGTAAAAAATATATTGTATGTTTCTTGCCTACGTTCCAATGAGTACAGTTGAAGGGACTTCAACCGTACCCAGTAGTTCAGATGCTTGATTGAATGTATACAGGCAGGGAACGTTCTCTGTATGTTTTCCAGCTCAGCAATCTCGCCTGCCTTAAAGGGGGTTGTTAATATACAGCAATATTCTAACCTGGAGGGAACAAGTGACTTGAAGAGTATCATCATTGGCTCAGCATCTCTTATCTTGAAAGTTCTAGTTATCCGGTCCATCATTTTCTTAATTGTAACATTGTTGTGATTTTTTAAATGTGAGATTTGGCATTATTACTACTAAGTTTCGCACATGGGACTTTCGCTCTGTTAAATGATTGAGTTTGTCCTGTACTCTGTTACAATCTTTATTTCTTGCATTCTTGTATAGCGGAGCAACTGAAACTTGTCATGGTTAAACATCATATTATCTGAGACCAACTGGAAGACCTGACTTATATCCTCCTGAAGACTCGCTGTCTTCGACGGATGCAACTCTCATTGAGATTCTGGTGTCATCAGGATGTTCCGGTGTCAGTGTTGTATATAAGAATGAGAAACAAAGGTGGAGCGAATACCGTTCCTTGAGGAAGAGAGCTTTTCACTGTGGCAGCCTCCGACTTTACTCTGTTTACTACTATTCTCTGGGTTCTGTTAAGAAGTTAAATATCCATTTGCCCACTTCCTTTTGCACGCATTTTGTAAAATGAGTTTATCTTCCAATGCATCCAGGACCCCGTCGTAATGATGTAGCAGTTGTGAAAGGCTCGCCCGATCCCTCCTTCTGACGTTCTCCTCCTCCTTCCCTCTCTCTGACGTTCTCCTCCTCCCTCCCTCTCTCTGACGTTCTCTCCCTCGCGCCCTCCCTCCCACTTACCATTTCTCCCGCCTTAAAAATGAGTTTCATTCTTCAAGGTTCCTTTTGCCCTGCTTGTCTCTAGTCATACTTGTATTGTTCTCCAGTTCCCACGTCTCTGTTATTATTATTCCTGCTACTACTACTACTACTTTCCTTGGTAACTTATTTTCTTTTCCTTTTCTTCCCTTCCTTTTTGTTTCTTGGCCTCCTTATTTACTCCTTCCTGTTTTCTTTTCTTTCTCTCTCTCTCTCTCTCTCTCTCTCTCTCTCTCTCTCTCTCTCTCTCTCTCTCACACACACACACACAAAGGGTTTTACAAAGCTAGGTTTAGGGTTCCTGACTTTTATTTACAAGCTAAGAGCTGTTACCTAATCTCTGTCTCTCTCCCCCCGCTGTTTGAGGCAGCCAGTCGGTAGTCAGTCATTCTTAGCATATACTTTAAGGTCTTCTGCTATCTGTCCTTCCCATGTTCTCCCCCCCCCCTCCTTCCTCCTTCCCTCCCTCTTTCCTCCAACCTTGAAATAGGAGTTTAATTTATGGCGTTCTCTCCATGGAGTATCAAGGACTGGCTTTGGTGATGGAATATTATAATAGGAGGTCCTTGTTTGTCTCCTATGTGAGGGCAGCTGGTGGCCGCTTGTCTGCTAGACAGTGTGCTCCTCTTGTGTTACCTCCCAGGGCCCCTCTTATACCAGACTTGGATCTAAATGACGTACTACCCACAGTAGTGAAGGGAAGAATTCGCCTGACATCACAAGCTTGTCCCAATAAAAGCTTGCTTAGTGTGTCTTTACGAGAGGCCACCTATTTTATGGTCTTGTTATGTAGACTGCTGGTGCTCGCAACTTGCACGCCTACTTACCTGGAGTTTACCTGGAGGGAGTTCCAGGGGTCAACGCCCATGCGGCCCGGTCTGTGACCAGGCCTCATGTTGGATCAGAGCCTGATCAACCAGGCTGTTACTGCTGGCCGCACGCAGTCCAACGTACGAACCACAGCCTGGCTGGTCAGGCACCGACTTTAGGTGCCTGTCCAGTGCCTGCTTGAAGACAGCCAGGGGTCTATTGCTTAGGTAACAAAGCTTGCCTTATCAGGCCTAGTTTGGAAGAATTTATTAAGTTTCCTCTTCAAGGCAGGAGTCTAGTGGTAACTCCCTTTATGTTTGAAGGTAGGACCTTGAAAAGTTTTGAATCTTGTGGTTATTTTTTTTGAGTTATAAATATATTTATAGCACCCCTGCTTTTATCATGGATATATTGCGTCCATTCGTATTCCTATTTTTTATTAATGCTTCTCCTTGTTGAAAACGAGGGCATGTCTCGATAGTAGAGAGAGATATGTACAGACATGTGTGATGCTTTATTGAGGACATTTCACCAACACAGTGGGCTTTATCAAACTTGATAAAGCCCACTGTGTTGGTGAAATGTCCTGTTGTGTTATACCAGAGTATCAACACAAATTTTACCAATTTTTTTTTTTTCAGAGATTCATTGGTTGTTTTTGCTTGCATTGTTTGGCCTTTCATTCATTTTTATCAAAGGAATAACGTGAGCACGATATTGTTATAGACTAATGTTTGATAGGGAACTCTGTGATCAGCACTGTGAAGATGCTGCTAAACAACGTGAACGTACAATACTGTGTAACAATATACAAATACGTTCTATCTTTTCTACTACTACGACTATTGCCTCAGTTCTCTCCCCTTTCTATCTCTTGTGACTAAAATTACTTCCCCCTATTTTCTACTACTACTACTACTACTACTATACTACTACTACTATACTACTACTACCTACTACACTATACTACACTACTACTACTACTACTACTACTACTATACTACTACTACATACATACTACTACTACTACTACTACTAACTACTATACTACACTACTCACTACCTATACTACTACTACTACACCACTACTACTATACCATACCACTACACTATACCTACTACTACTATACTACTACTACTATACTCACTACACTATACTCACTACTACTATACCACTACTACTACACTATTAACTACTTACTACTACTACTATACTACTACTACTACTACTATCACTACTACCACTATACTACTACTACTATACTACTACTACCTATACTACTCACTACATTACTACATACCACACTACTACTACACACTACTACTACTACACCACCACTACTACTACTACTACTACTACATACTATACTACTACCATACTACTACTACTATACCATACTACTATACCACTACTACTATAACTACTACTTTCTACACTACTACTACCTACTACTACTACTATACACATACTCATTACTATACCATACTACTACTACTACTACACTACTACACTACTTACTACTACACTACTACTACTATACTACTACTACTATACTACTACCACTACACTACTTACTACTACCACTATACTCATCTACTACTATATCACTACATACTACACTACTATACACTCTATATACTCACTCATACACTACCACTATACCTTACCTACCACTCATACCTCTACTTACTACTATACTTTCTACTACTATACTACTACTACTACTATACTACTATACTACTCTACTACTACTACTACTACTACTACTTCTTCTTCCATTAGCAGCATTACCACTAGCACTACAACATTTTCTTATCTTTCTCGCGTCCTTGTCGCCCTCGCCTATATATACTAACTCACATATTCTATTCTGTCTGTGACTTGTAAATGGTACAAGTCAGACCGAAACGTCGTTATAAGCTATTCTCTCCCCCAGGTTCGGGTTATTTGTGTATAAGAGGTTCGTGGTGTCACCATTGTGCTCCGTTTGACATTAAATGCACCCGTGTTCGTTGTAACTTACCAGTAAAACTGACAAATTACATCACTATACACCATCAGTATCTGGTTGTTGTATGGCAGTGGCTGACAAGTGGTAAAAAGCCACATGCAGCTAAAGTAGATCTTTATTAGCCTGACGTTTTGCCGACATGAAGCTTTATCTTGTAGAAAACAGACACGTGATGTGCTCCGCATGCTAGGGCCTTTCATTGTGCTTAACAGTGTTTTATTACATGTAAAACTGCATATTGTATACTTCAGAAACAAATGAAGTGTGTGTTTTATTGACAAGTTACGCGTGACTTGAAAACGCCCATTGTGTGAGGCTTTGTGTGCTGGTTTCTGTTTCTATCGTATTAGTTTTTTGTACCAATAGTCTCCACTTTTATCAAGTGCTTGATAAAGCTTCATGTAGGCGAAACGTCGTACTAATAAAGATCCCCTACTGGTGTATGTGTCTGGAGAAGCTTCAGTGTACAGAGCGCGCACGGCGCCATGGGGGTGCAAAATAGTTTTTTTTTTTTGTGTGTGTGTGTCTGCAGTAATGTGACGAATTATTCTTGCATTTGTTTGTGCAATTTAGCGTGAGAGTTTTGTGTGTCTTGAGGAAGGAAGGTCGGTAGCACATTCTTACCTGTGTGAATCCTTAACCTTTAGCCCCTCTTCTCTCTCCCCTCACCACTCTTCCCTCTCCCCTCGAATTTCACCCCTCATTCCTCTCCCCTCGAACTTTGCCCCTCACCCCCTCCTTTCGCCCCCTCGCCCCACTCCCCTCCCCTCCAAGATGCTTCCCCCTCCTCTCCAGGAAATCGCTCTCCTGAGAATATTCTCACTCTTGAGACATATTCTCACTCCTAAGGCTCATTATTCTCACTGCTGAGACACATTCTCAGTGCTGAGACATTCTCACTGCTGAGATACATATTTCTCACTGCTGAGACATATTATTCTCTCGCTGAGACACATTCTCACTGCTGAGACTCATTATTCTCACAGCTGAAACTCATTATTCTCACTGCTGAGACACTTATTTTCCTACTTCTTGTACACTGCTGGAAATCCTTGTGAGCACTTCCTGGAATCCTCCCACTTACAATATCCTTCCATCATTCCACACTGGTGTGAATCCTTGCCCTTTGCTAGGGTGTCGCTACCTCCGCTTATGGCATCCCGGTGGATAAGTTGTGTTGTCTCAGGCATGTCTTGTGCCTCACAAACCGCACGCACTCTACCTTACTCCTGGAACTGTTGAGAAAAACTAAACATGCATATGTATATATATATATATTATATTTTCGTCAGATTTGTGTCTCCATTTTTCCCCTTCCATCGAAACTTATTTTTTTTTTCTCCGCTCACTTTCTCCCGTTTCATTTCCCTTTTCCTCCTTTTCCCCATTCTCCTCTGCCTTTTCCCTCTCCCTCCACTCCCTGCCCTTTCCCACCGTACACTCCCTACACTTTTCTCCCCTCCTTATCATTGGTGATAAGTTCCAGCTGCTCAGGAATGGAAAGAAAGATGAACACAAAGGAACACTGTACACAAAACTCAAGAGGATTGTCAAATAGAACGAAAGAAACACGTGAAAAACTTGGGAATAATTATGTCAGCTGACCTTTCTTTCAAAGAACACAATAAGACAAAGGTCACGACAGTCAGGAGGATGATTGGGTGGGTAATAACTTTCAAAAAAACAAGGGAAATGATGTCAATGGAATATTGTTCACTGTTGACGGCCCCGTTCAAAGCAGGAGAAATATCAGAGCTGGAACACATACAGAGATCGTTTACTGCCCGCATAGGACAGGAGGAGAGAGAGAGAGAGATACATGATAATATATACCTGGAAAGTACTTGAGGGCCTGGTCCCAAATCTGCACACTGCCATAACATACTGGAGCGAGAGATATTTGAGGAAATGCAAAATAAATCCAGAGAAAAGCATAAGCACCGTGTTCACAATAAGAGAACACTGTATCAACATTCGTTGCCCCAGATTGTTCAACATCTTACCAGAAGATATCAGAAACACTGCTGGAACAAGTGAAGAAGTCTTCAAGAGAAAATTGGACAAGTAACTTCACCAGATGCCAGCGGGCCAGCAGCAGCAACAGCCTGGTTGACCAGGCTAGCACCAGACGAGCCTGGACCATGGCCGGGCTCCCAGAGTAGAAAAACTCTCGTAACTCATCAAAGGTGAGATATATCCCCTTTCTCCCCATCTGCTCACACTCCCCTCCTGTTCACCCTCCCCTTTGTCCTCTCCTTTCTTCCCTCCTGCTCACTCTCCCCTTTCTTCCCTCCTGCTCACCCTTCCCTTTTTCCCCTCCTGCTCACCCCCCCCTTCCCTCCTGCTCACCCTCCCCTTTCTTCCCTCCTGCTCACACTCCCCTTTCTCCCCTGCTGCTCACCTTCCCCTTTCTTCCCTCCTGTTCACCCTCCCCATTTCTCTCATCCTTCCTTTTCCTTCTCTCTTCCTCTTCATATGTTGAGGAAAACTAATGTTTTTCCTCTTTCTGTCCTCAGGTGAGTGTTACTGAGTGTTGAACCACGTGCAAGGTGGTTGTGTTCCCCTCAGGTGAGTGTTACTGAGTGTTTAACCACGTGCAAGGTGGTTGTGTTCCCCTCAGGTGAGTGTTGAACCACGTGCAAGGTGGTGGTGTTCCCCTCAGGTGAGTGTTACTGAGTGTTGAACCACGTGCAAGGTGGTGGTGTTTCCCTCAGGTGAGTGTTGAACCACGTGCAAGGTGATGTTGTTCCCCTCAGGTGAGTGTTGAACCACGTGCAAGGTGGTGGTGTTCCCCTCAGGTAAGTGTAAAACCACGTGCAAGGTGGTAGTGTTCCCCTCAGGTGAGTGTTGAACCACGTGCAAGGTGGTAGTGTTCCCCTCAGGTGATTGTTGAACCACGTGCAAGGTGATGTTCCTCTCAGGTGAGTGTTACTGAGTGTTGAACCACGTGCAAGGTGGTAGTGTTCCCCTCAGGTGAGTGTTACTGAGTGTTGAACCACGTGCAAGGTGGTAGTGTTCCCCTCAGGTGATTGTTGAACCACGTGCAAGGTGATGTTCCTCTCAGGTGAGTGTTACTGAGTGTTGAACCACGTGCAAGGTGGTAGTGTTCCCCTCAGGTGAGTGTTACTGAGTGTTGAACCACGTGCAAGGTGGTAGTGTTCCCCTCAGGTGATTGTTGAACCACGTGCAAGGTGGTAGTGTTCCCCTCAGGTGATTGTTGAACCACGTGCAAGGTGATGTTCCTCTCAGGTGAGTGTTACTGAGTGTTGAACCACGTGCAAGGTGGTGGTGTTCCCCTCAGGTGAGTGTTACTGAGTGTTGAACCACGTGCAAGATGGTGTTCCCCATGGGTCTGCTGCTTGATGGCCTGGTCAGCCAGGTTGTTGGTGCTAGTGTCACGCAGGAACTGTAAATAATAATCTCCAGTGAGAACTTGTTTAAGTTAACCAAGAACGTAAAGTTTTAGAACAGTTGTGTTTGTTAACAGAGGGAAGAACTGTACCCACTGTAACTGTTATCGGCGGAAGGAAAGATAGTACTATCCCCGTTGTATCTGTTAACGGAAGAAAGAACTAACCTGTTGTACCTGTCAACGGGAGGAAGGGGTAGCCCCGTTGTATCAAGGAAAGGTACTATAAGAACATAAGAATGGAGGAACACTGCAGCAGGACTACTGGCCTATACTAGGCAGATCCTTGTATGGAGGAGCCCGTTGTATCCTGTTAAAATATTGAAGATGAGAGGCAGGGGGTTGAGGTGTTGATCTTCCTGCCTGGGTGTGCATGAGAGGCAGGTGGTTGAGGTGTTGATCTTCTTGCCTCGGTGTGCATGAGAGGCAGGTGGTTGAGGTGTTGATCTTCCTGCCTGGGTGTGCATGAGAGGCAGGTGGTTGAGGTGTTGATCTTCTTGCCTCGGTGTGCATGAGAGGCAGGTGGTTGAGGTGTTGATCTTCCTGCCTGGGTGTGCATGAGAGGCAGGTGGTTGAGGTGTTGATCTTCCTGCCTGGGTGTCCATGAGAGGCAGGGGGTTGAGGTGTTGATCTTACTGTCTGGGTGTGCATGAGAGGCAGGTGGTTGAGGTGTTGATCTTACTGTCTGGATGTGCATGAGAGGCAGGTGGTTGAGGTGTTGATCTTACTGTCTGGATGTGCATGAGAGGCAGGTGGTTGAGGTGTTGATCTTACTGTCTGGGTGTGCATGAGAGGGAGGTGGTTGAGGTGTTGATCTTACTGTCTGGTGTGCATGAGAGGGAGGTGATTGAGGTGTTGATCTTACTGTCTGGGTGTGCATGAGAGGCAGGTGGTTGAGGTGTTGAGCTTACTGTCTGGGTGTCCATGAGAGGCAGGTGGTTGAGGTGTTGATCTTACTGTCTGGATGAGCATGAGAGGCAGGTGGTTGAGATGTTGATCTTACTGTCTGAATGTGCATGAGAGGCAGGTGGTTGAGATGTTGATCTTACTGTCTGGATGTGCTTGAGAGGCAGGTGGTTGAGGTGTTGATCTTACTGTCTGGATGTGCATGAGAGGCAGGTGGTTGAGATGTTGATCTTACTGCCTGGGTGTGCATGAGAGGCAGGTGGTTGAGGTGTTGATCTTACTGTCTGGATGTGCCTGAGAGGCAGGTGGTTGAGGTGTTGATCTTATTACCTTGGTGTGCATGAGAGGCAGATGGTTGAGGTGTTGCTCTTACTACCTTGATATTCCTGAGAGACAGGTGGTTAAGTGTAGATCTTCCTATCTGGATGTGCATGAGAGGCAGATGGTTGAGGTGTTGATCTTCCTGTCTAGATGTGCATGGGAGGCAGGTGGTTGAGGTGTTGATATTACTGCCTGGATGTGCATGAAAGGCAGGTGGTTGAGGTGTTGATCTTACTACCTTGATATGCCTGAGAGACAGGTTGTTAAGTGTAGATCTTCCTGTCTGGATATGCATGAGAGACAGGTGGTTAAGTGTAGATCTTCCTGTCTGGATATGCATGAGAGACAGGTGGTTAAGTGTAGATCTTCCTGTCTGGATGTACATAAAGGCGTCATTGTGCGGATATTTCCCACGTTCCAGCCACCATTAGGAAGTGCCTCGCTCTTTTCTCACATACCTCCATACACTCCCAGAGATAATCAATATTTCCTCTCTCTCTCTCTCTCTCTCTCTCTCTCTCTCTCTCTCTCTAATGAGAAGCGTGTAAGAGAATCTTTCCCTCGAAAATGGACGGTGGTTGCAAGCCTCACTTCCAGTCAGGCTTGGGGGGCTGGGAGTACGCAAATCCTCCCAGATTGCCCTACCAGCTTTCCTATCCTCTTCCATAGCATCAAATGAGCTAATAAAACAAATTCTTCCAGACAACCTCTGATTCAGCAGGAATACAGGACCCTAGCTACACCAGTGCCATCACTGAATGGGAGACTCTTGCTGCTCCAGCACCAAAACCTAGTTCAGAACTGGCCTACAAACAGTCAAGTTGGGATGGCCCCATCACTGAAAAGATGCTTGCCAACATGCTTAGGGCTGTTACATCAGACAGGAAGACTGCCCGTCTCCTAGCTGTGAGTGCACCTCACTGGAGTTTACCTGGCTCTGGGGACCTCCAAAGAGTTCCCATTTCGGCAGTGGGAACACGCCTCGACCCTAAGACCCTCCGTATTGTAGTGGCTCTGCGCCTTGCTTCCCCAATCCACACGGAATATACGTGTATTTGCGGTGATGTGCAAGCCGACCAATATGGTCTACATGGTCTTAACTGTTCCAAAACCAAGGGCTGGCATGCAAGACACAATGAAGTCAACGACATCATAAAGAGAACCCTTGCTACAGCTGGATGCCCAGCCGAGAGAGAGCCCCGATCACTAGCAGCCAACAATACCCACAACCCAGCAAACCGCCCCGACGGGATCACCATCTATCCTTGGAAGAATGGTAAGCTCTTAGCATGGGACTATACCTGTGTCGACACTGGCTGACACCTACATCCATCACAGTGTCGGGTGACATGGAGGAGCTGCTGACCACAGGGAGGAGTACAAGATCGGCACGTACAGGGACATAAGCCAGCAGTATCAATTTGTCCCAGTGGGATCAGAGATCATGGGTAAAAAATGGCACACGTTTCCTTAAAGAACTGGGTTCCAGACTCATCGACACCACCAGGGACCCAAGGGCATCCACTTTCATGTTCCAGCGCCTCAGCGTGGCCATCCAGAGGGGAAATGCATGCTGCATACTGGGCTCGCGTCTGGCTTTGGAAGAGCTGGAGGAGATTCATAATCTTTGATATATTGTACCAATGTATTCATGTTCATGTTTTTGTTGTCTGTCAGTGTATTCTGTATATTAATAAAGTACATATATAATATATATAGTTGGTGGTAGGAGAAGAAAATATTCAAACAGCTCCGGAGAGAACCTCGAGTTTTTCCTGAGGTACGTTTATTGTCTTCTCTGAGGATGAGGGTCCCCAGTAAAGTTCTAGAGGTGGTACTCCTTATATATATATATATATATATATATATATATATATATATATATATATATATATATATATTTTAATATATATTATATGCAAGACCCGTGGCTTGTCTTGCATTGTTAAGATCGCCTGTCTGCTATTGTTTTACACACACACACACACACACACACACACACACACACACACACACACATATATATATATATATATATATATATATATATATATATATGTGTGTGTGTATGTATGTGTGTATATTGTCGTTGGGTCCTTGGCGTTATTTAAAGGTGAGGTTATGTGTGTGTTTATGTGTATTTGTCTGCAGATAACAAGTGTTATTATGTATGCTTTCAAGTGGGTGCCATTATTTCCCGTAAATATACGATCTCTGGCTCAAGTTTATGTAGGTAGGGCGTGTGTTGGTGTCCTTCCCTCTCTCTTATTTCTCGTTTTATTTTTCTTTGTCGTGTGCTTGTCCTCTCGTTGGTTTCTTTTGTCATGTGTTGGTCTCCCTGTTTGTTTGTTTTATCGTGTTTGTGTTGGTCTCCCTGTTTGTTTCTTTTTATCGTGTTTTTGTCTTAGTCTCCCATTACGTTTCTTTTCATCTTGTGTTTGTCTTCTTTTTGTAGTTTGTTTTCGATGAGGTATTTGATCTCTATTTTGTTTTTTGCGAGTAAACTCTTGACCTGGTTTGTGTACACCTGTTAGTTCTCTTGTTGGGGTAAATTCAAGTACTAGTAGTTGGTACAATAGCATTAGTACTAGCTGTAGTATCAGTATTGTTGGTAGTAGTATATTTACTAATATTAGTGTCACTGGACGCAACAGCAGTTGTAGTAGCAGTAGTAATGTTATCACTTGTAGTAGTAGTGGTAGGAGTTTTGAGAGTGATGAGTGTAGGCAGGTGAGGCTGAGACTTGGTTGTAACCTGTTTGACTACTGTCCCAGTGGCACCAGGAACAACCTTCAAGCTCTTGGATAACTCACATTACTCTCCCCTCTCATCTTAACCTTATCTTCTCCCTCTCTTCTTTTACCTTCCTCCCAACTTCCTCTGCCCTTTCTCTCTACCACCCCTTTCCCTCCCCATATTACTGCCCAGTTTACCTACGTTAGTATTAGAAAGATAATATGATTACCAGAAATTAATATTGACAGATAATGAGCAGGTGTTTGCATTGTTCTAGCTAGGCTGATAATGCAGTTCATATATATATATATATGTTTATCTCCCTTCCCATGTCTCTCCCTTCCCATGTCTCTCTTTCCGCTCTCCTTTTTTCATAGCAACACTGACACATTCAATCAGTAGATACAAGCACGATCCTTAGGTACCTTGTGATTACTGTGATGGGGAAGATAGGGAGGGGAGGGATGGTATGTGCCGAGGGTGGGAATGTCAAGCGGGAAGAGGGAAGGGGAATGTGGGTGTCAGCGGAAGACCATTCTATGGGAAGATTTTTCAGGTGGTGTGTGAGGAGGGTTAATTGTAGGGGAAGGCATCACCAGTGTGCTCCTACCGCCTTCTATATGATAGTTGCACAAGGGGGCCCGTGGTTTGTTTGGCAGTCCACTCGGCTCACATACTAAGTGTCCGTGGTTCGATCCCCGGCACAGGTGGAAACGTTGGGCATGTTTCCTTACACATGCTGCTCCTGTTCACCTAGCATTAAGTAGGGACCTGGGTGTTAGTCGACTGTTGTGAGTGGCATCCTGGGTGGTGGTAGTATACTCTAAACAACAAATATCCCAAACCCCTCTTTTAGAGTGCAGACACTGTAATTCCCACCTCCAGGACTCAAGTCCGGCTAACCGGTTTCCTTGAATCCCTTCACAAAATATTACCCTGCTCACCTTAGTGCTGGACTTTGAAATGAACTGAGGTAGGATAACAGTTTTTACCCTGTAAAATTTGTGTAAAAAAATTAGATATCTGTCATAATCCATCACGCAAGATGGGGTTCATACGAGGTGTTGAAATGTGTTAGTCTTCTTCTTCTTCTTGATTCGCCGGTACTCTCCTGGCCCGGGTCTTTTCCCAGATGATGACCCAGCCTTGGTTCCCTGTCTTGGGAGTGTCTGAGACCTACGTCTGCCATGGGAGGAGGTACAAGTACCTCCTCATCTTCTGGGACCAACTGTCCTCAGGCCTAGCCCCATTCCCCGCCCTCACGGGGCTCGTAGGGAGAAGCTAGGCCTCTGGTCTGCCATCTTCCCCGCGCCAGAGGGGCTAGTGGGAATGGCAGTCTTGTGAGCTGCAGGTGGTAGCAACCTCTGGCCATTGTTAGTCTGAGCTGGGGATATCGTCAAATATTCCATGATGTTTTAATCAGCTATTGCAGCTTCAAAGGTTTTTTATTCCAGCAGAGTTGGAGTTACTATTACTTGGTAATTGCCTTCTCTCAGGATAGCCAGAGTTGGTGGTTTGGGGGGGGGAGAGGAGGAGAAGGGGATTGAGAAGGGTGGGTTTCATTCTTTTTGACCCTACCTCTTAATTCTTATCGAGCGGATGTGCTGGTGTGTCAAGGGTGTTAAGGTATCAGAGAAAAGGCAAGTAATCTGGACAAGTAAAGGGCGGTGTCAAGTGACGGATAGATCATAGGAGACTGAAGGGCAGTGACGTATGTGTGTCAAGAGTTGCTGGCACAGATGTCAAGGAGGTAGCGACGGTAGACCAAGAAGCGAAGTGGATATGTTAAGACTGAGGGAAAGGGGGAGAGAAATAGGGGCGAGACTAAGACGTTGCTTCCTGTGCCAGTTTAGATTAGAAAATTTGATGAGTATTGACGGAGACATGTTAGAGATATATTATTTATTGCATCGAGTACACACACATTATTTATGACGTATATTACACCCATGTTATTTATGACGAAATTATAGCCAAATTATTTATGACGTTATTTAAAAAGTCGTCCATTGCAGTGATTTAGTTAATACCATAAATATTATAATCGAAATTTTGGCAGTAAAAACAAAGTGAAAATTTGAATGTAGATATTGTATTTGTGGATAAACCCCCAGATGCAAGTTTCCAGCAGTTCAAACACCGGATATTGACTATCAAATACTGTCTTGAGAATCTTTCAAACCCAGACATCATGTTGTGTAATGATTTAAATCTAAGACATGTAAAATGGAAGAATGTAGCAAATGCTGTAATAACAGAGAAAATACTCAAGTGGGCAGACTCTCACAAGCGAAATGTTAAGACTGATGAGTTTGCTTCAAGAGGCACCTAAGTTCCCCCGTCTACTAATAACATGTTCATTTTTCCACTATAATCTACCTTGAACATGTTATTAGAAGACGGGGAGAACTTAGGTGCCTCTTAAGCCAGCAAATAGTGGAATCGACCAGATTAGAAAATATCGTTGACCTTGAATTCAGAAGTAATGATGATCTGTTATAGAACATAAGTTTCGAGTACATTAAACTGGAGCTGCATACACGCTGCTCCTGAGCACCAAAAGTAAACAACCCTCAGGGTGTTTATAACAAGTTAAACTTCAACAATACAGTACAGTAACTGGCATCACATATATCATGATCTTATTGTAATATCCTGGGAAGATCATTACTAACATGGATTTCAACGAGTATCTGGTGAGAATGAGCTCAATAGCACTTGAGGTATGTTCGTGACGTATGCTAGTAGAAGGTGGGAGTGATGCTCTCGCTACTGACCAAGAATCACAAAGCTTCTCAGAGGGCGCAGACTTTCTCACGAATGAAAAGAAACACTGGTTAGAGAAGGGAAAATATTGAACTAATGCTGAATGCCAGAATGCAGGAGAGAGGGAGTAAATTAAGTCATTTATGAAATTGAAAGTAACCTAAAATTCTTTTTGTCATGTGCAAAATTCACTGCAGAGCCACATCTAATATAGGACCTTGTTTAAAGTACAAGCAACTTACACTAATAATGACTGTCTTCAGAGAGTCATTAATGAGGCTAAAGATTTTCAAGATACTCAAAACTCTCCCGATATCTTCATAATTTCTTGCATATCCCTAACCCAACTCTGTTTCGAAGAAGCCAATAATAGTTTGCACTAAGCCTAGACTCATGGAACTTGGTATTTATCAAGAGTTAAAAAAAATATTGCCCCACTCCACTAAGGCAGCAAAGCAATCGCAAAAAAATATTGACCGACTACATTTAAGTTCCATATTAACAAAATCTTTGAAAGAGTTTAAAGAAGCAAGATTGTCGTTACTGAGAGCTTAAGGGTCAATTCTGGCCAACTAAAATAGGTAATTACAGACACTCAGGGCCATACGAGGCTCTCGTGGCGAGGGCGTGTATGTCATTGTTCCACCAAGATATATTACACCTCTGGGAAAGGTGTTTCATTTATATTGTACCTTTGTGGCTTGTATAGTGTTTATTGTACTTTGTCTTGTATAGTGTTTATTGTGACTTGTATGGTGTTTATAACTGAGTGTGTCTGGTACCAGGCGTGGTGGTGGTGTGGGTGGAGGTCGTGGGGTAGGTGAAGGGGAAAGTGAAGGTGGAGTAGGTGAATGGGCAAGTAAAGTGGGTGAAGGCAGAAATGAAAGTGTAGGTGAAGAGGGAAGTCAAGAAGGAAAATGTGGTGGAGTAGGTGAAGGTGTAGTAGTATGTGGAGGTGAATGTAGTGGCTTAGGTGAAGGTGTAGGTGGAGGTGAATGTAGGGGCTTAGGTGGAGGTGAAGGTGGTGGAATAGATGGAGGTGCAGGTGGTGGAATAGATGGAGGTGCAGGTGGTGGAATATATGGAGGTGCAGGTGGTGGAATAAATGGAGGTGCAGGTGGTGGTTGTATTGTGAGGTGGTCTTGAAGATCAATATTGATATGTGTTTGGTATTGTTATTGTAAGTTAGGAGAGATTGACTGTCGTGCCCATCTCTACCCGGCCACTAATACCCAGGCACCTGATGGTGAGTGACATGTGGAGACCGGAGGTGATATGAGGTCACGTTGACCCACTGACCTCCCCGCGTCTTAGGGTCACGCCCAGCTAGTTTATGACAACCTCGTGCCCCATCTCCCCTCCACACACATGCTATATTACGCCCACGCTTCAGTGCCCGCCTCTCCTCGCCTGGGCGTGTATTAACCTAGTTGTGTTTGCGGGGGGTCGGTACGCAGGTCATAACCCAGTCTCTCGGGCTGGCTTCATTGACCTCTACTGGACCTTTCCCGGGCTGTCATACCTGGCTGTGAAGAAAGGCTGCCTCCACCACATTTTCGTCTGTCGCATTCTTTTTCTCATAAGAACATAAGAAAGAAGGAACACTGCAGTAGGCCTACTGGCCCATGCGAGGCAAGTCCAAGTCTCCCGCCGGCTTAAGCCAATGCCCTGACCCAGCCAGGTCAGGTTACATTCACTTAAGGAAGGAGCACGGCATCTGACCTAGTAGCACAAGCTAGTCAGGTACAACTCACACCCACCCGCACCCACTCATATATTTATCTAGCCTATTTTTAAAACTACACAACGTTTTAGCCTCTTCCCTCATCTATGTCGTTTATGTAGATTGTGAACAACAAGGGGCCCAATACTGACCCTTGTGGAACACCGCTTGTGACACTTCCCCACTCTGATTTCTCCCCATTTATGCAAACTCCCTGCTGCCTATTTGTCAACCATGCCTCTATCCAGGAAAATTTTTCTCCTATTCCGTGTGCCTTAATTTTCCTCAATAGTCTCTGATTTGGGACTCTATCAAAAGCCTTACTGAAGTCCATATACACAATATCATATTCATTACCATGATCTACCTCCTCAAATACCTTATTGAAAAAAGTTATTAAATTTGTAAGGCAGGAACGCCCTTTTGTAAAACCGTGCTGAGATTCGTTGATTAATTTATGCTTTTCAAGATGGCTGCGAATTGTCTCGGCAATTATTGATTCCATAAATTTTCCCACTATGGAGGTTAGGCTTATTGGTCTATAGTTCGAAGCTAAGGACCCGTCTCCTGCTTTGAAAATAGGTACTACATTTGCAATTTTCCACTTATCTGGCACCATGCCAGTTTGCAGTGATATGTTGAAAAGATTAGCCATAGGTTTGCTAAGCTCCTCTTTACATTCCTTAAGAACCCTTGCATACAGTTCATCAGGGCCTGGGGATTTGTTAGGTTTTAATTTATCTATTTGCCTAAGGACCATGTCACTTGTGACCCTAATCGTGCATAGTTTACTGTCGTCCTGTTCTACATAATTTATTATTTCTGGAATATCGCTAGTATCTTCCTGTGTAAAAACTGAGAGGAAGTAAGTGTTAAAAATTCTACACATTTCCTTATCACTCAACTCAGTCTAAACACATTTTGACTCATAGGAGTCTTTAGCTTCCATCTGTGGTCTCTTGTACTCGGTATTCAGCAATATGGATGTGTGTGTGTGTTAGTTACCATTTTGTCCTAGGCACATGTCGATTAGACACTAGGCCTGTTGTATGTGTGTGTGTGTGTGTGTGTTTGTGTGTGTGTGTGTGTGTGTGTGTGTGTAAGGAAACGCTTCGAAATGTTTCCGCCCTGCCGGGAATTGAACCCGGGCCCTCCGTGCGTGAAGCGAGAGCTTTAGTGTGTGTGTCTTGGTTCCAGACACCATCTCTTAAACCACATCGACCAGCTCACACAACCAGGTAAAAATATATCACAGCTGATAATGCCAGATTAGCTAGGTTTTGATAGCTATGTTCGCTTACGTTCCACTGGCAACAGCAGCCTGGTTGACCAGGCAGTCAACAATGTGTGGTCAGATGCGAGAAATAGATTACAAGTATTAATGCAAAAAGAAAAAAATGTAGGAATGTATAGGGTATAGACTGATTTAGGCTGTGTGTGTGCAAACAGTTATTTCCTATTGTGTCGCAGATCTGTCTTGTGAGTCATGTTTTAGAGGTGCATCCGTGAGCAACGACCTTCCCAAGACAACAAAAATGAGGCTTGGAATCCTTGTAGAGTGTGAGGGAGATCTTTAAATCCTTGTGCAACCATCCGTGAGATCTTTAAATCCTTGTGCAACCATCCGTGAGATGCTTAAATCCTTGTGCAACTATCCGTGAGATGTTTAAATCCTTGTGCAACCATCCGTGAGATGTTTAAATCCTTGTACAACCATCCGTGAGATGTTTAAATCCTTGAGCAACCATCCGTGAGATGTTTAAATCCTTGAGCAACCATCCGTGAGATGTTTAAATCCTTGTACAACCATCCGTGAGATGTTTAAATCCTTGTGCAACCATCCGTGAGATGTTTAAATCCTTGTACAACCATCCGTGAGATGTTTAAATCCTTGTACAACCATCCGTGAGATGTTTAAATCCTTGTACAACCATCCGTGAGATGTTTAAATCCTTGTACAACCATCCGTGAGATGTTTAAATCCTTGTGCAACCATCCGTGAGATGTTTAAATCCTTGTACAACCATCCGTGAGATGTTTAAATCCTTGTACAACCATCCGTGAGATGTTTAAATCCTTGTGCAAAACCCTCCGTGAATGTTTAAATACCTTGTACAACCATCCTTGAGATGTTTAAATCCTTTCAACCATCAGATGTTTAAATCCTGAGCAACCATCCTATGTTTATGTGATTAATCAAACATTTACGGATACCTCTGCTCAATTTGAGGTCGATATCGATTCCATCAAAATGATGAGTGACCTCCCGATATTTTGTCCTCTCCATTTTCCTGCTGGTGTGGTGAGCCTGGCTGCCTTGAGGGCGTCGGCGCCATTAGCCTTTCCCAAGGCGAGCCTCTTCATCTGTTTTGTTCTCTCATCGTGTCTTAAGGTCGAGACTCCGTCTGTTAGCGCTGAACGTTGTCTGGTCCATTATATGTACTCAACGATCCATCCCGTTGTGCTTGCTGGGGTCAAGTATGGCTTTAATCTCAGGATGGTTCACCTGCAATGAACAAGATGGTATGACTATGTATGACAGTCCGGGAGGACAGAGTTGATCAAGTCAACCCAAGAAGCTGGCTCTTGAGCCCGCTTCTTGGGTTGACACACACACACACGCTAAACGTGTGTGTGTGTGTGTGTGTGTGTGTCTGTCTGTCTGTCTGTCTGTCTGTCTGTCTGTCTGTCTGTCTCTGTCTGTCTGTCTGTCTGTCTGTACTAGCAAACTGCTGATATATAGTTTTGTTAAATATAAAAAAAATGAAAAAACTGCTCTTCGGAATCTGTTGTTCAAAATCATTAGTTCTGTTTATGTTCTTAATCATTTCTGTTATTGTTATTATTATTGCTTAAGGGCCTGGTTTAAGGGCCTGGTCCTAAATCTATATGGTACATAGCAAACTGGAGTGAGAGATATGAGAAGAAGTGCAAAATAAACCCAGTGAAAAGCAGGGGTGTCGTGGTCACAATAAGAAAACACTGTATCAACATCCTTGGCCCCAGATTATTCAACATCTTACCAGAAGATATCAGGAACACGGCTGGAACAAGTGTAGAAGTCTTCACCAGGTGCCAGATCAACCGGGCTGTGGTGGATATGTGGGGCAGCGGGCCTCCAGCAGCAACAGCCTGGTTGACCAGACGAGCCTGGCTCAGGTCCGGGCTGCGGGAGTAGGAAAACTCGAAACCCATGTCTCATAGGCATTCAACTACTACATTAATATTCTTATATTAATTGTATTCAATTTTGGCAAGTTGATGAATAAGCTTAACACACGTTCAATAGTTGTATACCTGGAGGGTGTTTCGGTGGATCAGGGCTTGATCAACCAGGCTGTTACTGCTTGCCGCACGCAAACCGACGTACGAACCACAGCCTAGCTGGTCAGGTACTGATTTTACGTGCCTGTCCAGCGCCTTCTTGGCAGCCAGGGGTCTGTTGGTAATCCCCCTTATGTGTGCTGGGAGGCTGTTGAAGTCTTGGTCCCCTAACACTTATTGGAAGGTTTATTGACGTTTCGCCCACACAGTGGATTGTAACTTTAAACTTCGTCAGTAAAGTTTCCATATCGCGTGAGCGTCTCCTTTCTGTCGTGTAGGTACGTAATACCATTAGGTACCTCAGTGGTGCCTTTATGCTGGTCAAGGGCTCTTCGTCCAAGGAATTGTAGCTACCATACCTTTGCATTGAATCTTGCCTCCCATTTCTCAGGTGTTGCATAATCCCCGTGGGTTTAGCGCTCTCCCATAAATGCAATAATAATAATAATAATAATATAATAATAATTCCAAGAATTCCTGCCGACGATAAATAGTATAAAATACAGACTGTGTGGGCGAAACGTAGTCAATAAAGGATCGCATTATACTATATTTGTGTCTATTTTTCCATTCCTGCTGGCACTAATAACCTGGTCGGTCAGGCCAGCAAGCAGGAGGCCTAGTCTAGGACCGGGCTGCGGGGGCGGTGAATCCCGAGGTTGACTGCAGGTGACCTCCACAAGTGGCCCGACGAGCTTTCCTCTCTTCCATCTTCTTCCATCAACGTTCCTTACATCTATGTATCTTCCTCCTCTCCAGCTATGCACCTTCCTTACATCTACATAACTTACTATCTTTCCATATATTTGCCTTCCTTCCATCAAGTTGGTGCTTAGTGCTAAGCTACCAAGGTGTACAATTACCTGCTTAGGGGTTAACTGCACGAGGTGAGGCGATAATGTACTGGTTGGCAGCTTGGGTTAATTGGTTATCTTCCACCAGGGTGCAGTGGTTAATGCGCTCATTTAGTGGGTGTGTTTATATGGTGCGCTCTTCGTTGTAGGCTTCTTTTTTTATTTAAAATTGGAGTGTCAGTCTGAGCTGGGAGACTTGAGCAGTGTCAGCCTGAGCTGGGAGACTTGAGCAGTGTCAGCCTGAGCTGGTGATAGCTCCATTACTGTTCAGTATGTGTGAGGGGAGGGGAAACGGATGGAGACTTGCAATATTATCCTGGCCTCAGTTATCTAGACCGTGGGGTCCTGCTATCTGTCCTTCCCATGTACTCTCCCACCTACTACACTTCTCGGGTCTCCCACTCCTACTATCTGTCCTCCCCATGTACTCTCCCACCTACTACACTTCTCGGGTCTCCCACTCCTACTATCTGTCCTCCCCATGTACTCTCCCACCTACTACACTTCTCCGGTCTCCCACTCCTACTATCTGTCCTCCCCATGTACTCTCCCACCTACTACACTTCTCCGGTCTCCCACTCCTACTATCTGTCCTCCCCATGTACTCTCCCACCTACTACACTTCTCCGGTCTCCCACTCCTACTATCTGTCCTCCCCATGTACTCTCCCACCTACTACACTTCTCCGGTCTCCCACTCCTACTATCTGTCCTCCCCATGTACTCTCCCACCTACTACACTTCTCCGGTCTCCCACTCTTGCTGTATGTCCTCCCCATGTACTCTCCCACCCTATTACACTTCTCCGGTCTCCCACTCCTACTATCTGTCCTCCCCATGTACTCTCCCACCTACTACACTTCTCTGGTCCCCCATTCCTGCTATCTACCTTTCCCATGTACTTTTCCATCCTTGTTTTCTGCTTCTCTCTCCCACACTCCCACATTTGCTATCCATCTTTGCCCTTGTGCTAATAGGTACTCTCCCAGCTTCTCCCTTTCTGCTTACAACATACTCTCCCAGCTTCTCCCTCTCTGCTTACGACATACTCTCCTACCCTCTCTGCTTACAGCATACTCTCCCACCCTCTCTGCTTACAGGATACTCTCCCACCTTCTCTGCTTACAGCATACTCTCCCATCCTCTCTGCTAACAGCATACTCTCCCACCCTCTGCTAACAGCATACTCTCCCACCCTCTGCTAACAGCATACTCTCCCACCCTCTGCTTACAGCATACTCTCCCACCCTCTGCTAACAGCATACTCTCCCACCCTCTGCTAACAGCATACTCTCCCACCCTCTGCTTACAGCATACTCTCCCACCCTCTGCTAACAGCATACTCTCCCACCCTCTGCTAACAGCATACTCTCCCACCCTCTGCTTACAGCATACTCTCCCACCCTCTGCTAACAGCATACTCTCCCACCCGCTCTCCTTGATGGTGTTCGCTCACCTCCCTCATTGCTTGCGTCTGTGACTCCCACTGCCCATTTTCCATGGGTGGATGTTTGCCTGCGTCTCTGGAGCACCAGGGAACAGGTGTACACGGGACGGCTAGAGGACGCAAGCAGGAAATGCCGACACCAGAACGCTGCCCCACCACCACGCTTTCTCTCTCTCTCTCTCTCTCTCTCTCTCTCTCTCTCTCTCTCTGTCTGTCTGTCTGTCTGTCTGTCTGTCTGTCTTTCTTTCTTTCACACACACACACAAACATATATAGGATTTTACAAGGTTAAGTTAAGGGTTCCTAACTTTATTTACAAGCTAAGAGCTGTTACCTACATAAGCTCATTTTAAAGCCTTTTTATTGTTATGAGACAAACAAATAGGGAACAGGATGAAGTTAGAGTCATCTGTGAACCAGCGATTTCATTTGGTCAGCTGACTTTATTTCGTTGATGTCATTATGGTGTAGGAACATGTTCCAGACTGGAGTCGTCCTGGGAATAAATGATCTCAGATGAAGCGATGTTCTGGAGAAGGTCACAGCCAGAGTGTAGTTGCTGTTTTCTCCCTTTCTCCTTCTACCGTCCTTCTCTCCCTCTTTCCTTCAGACCCTCCCTCCCTCCCACATAGTGCCTCCTTTATTTGCTTGGGGACTTACTCTTTCATTCATTCCAACACTATTTATTCTTTGTTTTTATAATTTTATTTTCTTACTTCTTTTTATAAGCTGTTTTTCTAGTTCCATGTTTGTTTTGTTGTAATTTTGCCTTGTTATCGTAGACATTGTCGGGTGTTCAGCCGCCTCCCAGCAAGCATAATGGAGGTTACCAATATACCCCTGGCTGTCGAGAAGGCGCTGGACAGGCACCTGAAGTCAGTATCTGATCAATCGGGCTGTGGTTCGTACGTTGGTTTGCGTGCGGCCAGCAGCAATAGCCTGGTTGATCAGGCCCTGATCCACTGAGAGGCTTGGTCACAGACCGGGCCGCGGGGGCGTTGATCTCCGAAACCTTCTCCAGGTATACTCCAGATAACTTGTGTCCCTCTTTTCGTTTATCTTTTCACCTCTCTTACAGACCCTTTCTATTTGCTCATAGATTTGATTACTCCTACTGCTCCTCTTCCTTCTGCTCCTTTTCCTCCTGTTCCTTCTGCCCATATTCTTCCTGTTCCTCCGTTTCCCTCTTTTGTCTTCTGCTTCCATTTTTTTCCTCTAGATTTTTTCCCTCCAGTTCTTATTTTTCCTCTTCCAAAAGAAGAGGCAGTTGGCATCGTATGTTATTCCCACTTTGTTGTAAGGAACTTCAGTGCCGGGATCTAGAATGATCAGTTTTCGGGTCCACAGCTGGCTGTTTATAATAGGTGCCCCGTGGCCTGGTGGCTAAAGCTCTCGCTTCACACGGCGAGGGTCCGGGTTCGATTCCCAGCGAGGGTAGAAACATTGGGTGTTTACACCGGTTGTCTATGTTCACTCATCAGTAAAATGGGTACCTGGGTGTTAGTCGACTGGTGTGGGTCGCATCCTGGGACAAAACTGACCTAATTTGCCCGAAATGCTCTGCATAACAAGCGGATTTCTATATAGTAGTATATGATTGATGTCAGCTAGGCCTGTATACCTTGTACATGTACTTGTAATAAATGAAGATATTATTATTATTGTTATTATTATTATTATTACTATTGTTATTATTATATGTAAATGACCTGCTAGAGTACATTGTAACCTATGCATCACAGTTTGATGATAATGAGAAAAATAGCCGGAAGAAACTGGGGGAGGTTCCAAGGTGACTTAAAGAAGCTGTAACCGTGGTCACGAAATGGGTTACGTGAGGCCAGTTTTGATGAGTGCAAAATAATGAGAATAGGAGAGGGAAAAGACTGGACAGGGAATACAGCCTGGCAGGAGAGGCACAGGAGACAACGTACACATTCCTAGAAGTACATATGAAGCGTACAACTTCAGCAGAAGGGTTGGCAAAAACCATTGTTTTTAAAAAAACATTTTTTTATTGTTTACTGGTTTTAATACTAATATATTGTTTTTTAATGAGCATTTTTGGTTTATTATAACTCCTTAATATACTATCAAGTATAAACTTTTTTGTAATAATGTTGGTAGAATTACCGACAATGTTAGGTATAGAATGAGGTGTATTGTTTATAACGGCTTGACAAAGCTCCTGGAGAGCGAAACGTTGCCATAATAAAACGTCGCATTGCACTTGTGTCCTTTTACCTAACATGAACAGTTTCATTAAACCGACAATGCTAATACTAGATTGGTTTATGTTTATGAACAATAAATAACCCACAAATGTTAAAAGAAAGTTGACAGAGAACAATTAAAGAGAAGAAGGTAATATGTAATTTTGAGGTGTAAGGTCATTAATTCTTCGTCTGGATACATGACTTGAAGATGCACCTTTACGGTCATAATCATATCATCAAGTACAGTAGGCTGTATATCCATATATTTGGTCATGTCTTCAAATTGAATTTTAAAAATTATTAATGTTTCAGTCCTTTTAGTTTGAGTAGTGATACAAATCTGCTATAAATCATTAAAACCATCTGATATCAATGGAAAACCAAACAAACGTTTATTAAAAATAAAAATTAAGCAAAGAATAATAATAAAGAAAAACATTTGTTTTAAAACATTGGTTTAAATCGGGCAATCCTGGTCATTGGTATATGCAAACTTAGCTAACCTAAAATCTGTTTACAGGAAACTAAACAAAGAATCATTTTATGGCATTAGAGAGGATTTATGTCAGGTTTGTCGTGTAGTATGTGGCGCCATCACGGAGCCCGCATCAGATTTAGCATGTAAATAAATTCTACAGGATACCAAGATTAGCTACGATGTTGATGTTGGAGGTGAACTACCAGGAGACACTTGAAGATGTCCTTGCACCCCTGGAATTATTATTATTATCATGAGAGAACGCTAAACTGCTAGGGATTATAGTGCCTGGGGGGGGAGGTGGAAGGCAGTTCCCGAGAGAAGAGAG
The DNA here is from genome assembly GCA_009830355.1 of Cherax destructor. Taxonomy (NCBI): domain Eukaryota; kingdom Metazoa; phylum Arthropoda; class Malacostraca; order Decapoda; family Parastacidae; genus Cherax; species Cherax destructor. Next base: position 258,465 of record WNWK01000735.1, on the reverse strand, counting down.
GAGCAGCAGTCAGGAATGATCATATTATTCAAAATACTGAGGAGAGAAGCTAACATGGTCAGGAAGAAAGAAGAAACACGGCAGCTGGCCTACTGGCCCATGCGAGGCAGGTCCAAGTCACCTACCGGTTTAAACTAGTCAGGTTGGGTGAACCATCAAGAACAGTAAACCCATCAAGGGAGATTCCTTGATGCTGGTGAGGCGTTCCCTATAATAATAATAGATCAGTAAAGAGACGATGAGCCAGAAGGATATTAGGAAGCACTTTTTCAGTTTTAGGCTGGTAAGTGGGACACATTCAACGAGATGAATACCATGACACAATTTCATGATATTCTGGTCTTGAGGCCAGGTATCAATAAGGTCGGTAGAATAAGAGTTGAGAGGCGGGGGGCAGGAGCTGTGACTCGACACCAGCAAGCACAACTAGGTGACAACACACACACACACACACACACACAGTGACGATGACCTTTGTCCTAGCGGGTTACCATCACTTCTTGACAACGATGACTGAGCACATGTGTGTGGAGCTCACAACCCCCCTCCCCTCCCCCCCCGTCACTCTCTTGCTCCTTCCCATCTCTCTCTTCCGGTTTCTCAGTTTCCTCTCTTCCTATGTTATGCTCTTTGTGTTGCAGTTTCTCCCATGGTTGTTGTTTCTCTCAATTGCTTATTTATGTTCTTCGTATTTCTTGTTTACTGTGCTGCCAGTTTTGATTTATCAGTTGCATTTTTTCTCCTTACTGTGTAATGATGGATTTATGATTTAGCTATTTTATTTATTATTTTTGGCACTATTTTTCATCTATATTTTTTATGTGTTTTAACCTTTTATATAATTCTTTTAGCGGCCTTTGGATTTTCTTCTAATATTTCGAAAATTTCTAATGCATTTTATATTTTTTGGTTTCAGTTTCTTTCTCTGTTTCTTTTGCTGCTGCTGCTGTTTTGTGCTTTCTGTTGTTATTTTTAAAATTCCTGTTGTAGTCTTTGAAGTGGCCTGCGGTAATGGGACTTTCTTTCATTTTTATTATCTCTGTATCTTAATATTATATTTCTTATTTTTCTATTTCTCTCTCAATCGCTTTGCTTATTTCTTGGTTTCTTTGTAATCTTTTCTCACCAACTCAATTTCTTTATATTTCTTTCTATCATCATTTCGCTCTTTTCCCTTCCATTTTCCTTCATGCTTTGTTTTGATATAGTATTGGTGTTTTCAGCGCTTACTATGTGGGTTGGTCAAGTCTTGGCTTTATCTCTGAAGCGTCACCGACTAGCATTTGTTTATGGCGTCTCACGCTGTGTAATAATCGTTAAAAAGTGTAAAGCTTTGCTTGTGATACTTCCACATCCAGCTTGTTCCACTTCCTACTGCCCCGTCACTGAAAAAAACTACATAACATAACTGCGACTCATGTGTTTTTGTAACTCTCATCTGTGTCTCTCCTTGATCTTAGTCATCGCATTTCAGTTTCATTAATTCCTCTTCTGTGTGTTGTAGGGTGTGTCGTAGTCATGTGTATCCCCCTTATCCTCTCTTGCCAGGTTTTCTAGACTATCACACTACTTCAACCTCACTTATTGCTGTCTTCTTGGGACTTATCTACTTTTGAAGTTAAGTTTGCCTCCACCACTGCCTCGTCCAAGTGTGTAGTTATTAGTTGTCAAAGAAACTTGTCGATAGACTCGTGTGTGTTTGTATGTAGTAGTAGTTATTACTTGTCAAAGGTACATGTCGTTAGACACGTGTGTGGTGGTGTGGTTGTGTTAGTGTGTGTGTGTGTGTGTGTGTGTGTGTGTGTGTGTGTTTGTGTGTGTGTTGCAAGTGGTATCTCTTTCCTATATTATTACCTATGTTTTTTTTTCACTTGGCCCTCTCACTTGTCAAGGTCCACCTGTTTGGTATTCTCCATTTATTCTCAGACTCCTCACCTTGTTCACTCGTCTGGCTGACTGCCAATTATTTGTTTCCTTGACATATTTCCTTCCAACCTTTTCCCCTTTGCTTTTCCTCTCTCGTTTTTTTATATTTTTCTATTTTAACATTTTCCTTGCACTCTTCTTTTTCTTTATTCCTTTTCTTTTTTTCCTCTTTTTCTTCTTCCTCCTCTTGTTGTTGTTCTATTCTTCTAAACTTCTTCTATTCTTTTTTGGTGGTTAGTGTGGCGGTATGGCATGGTGTCAAAGGTCACACAGCTCCGGGGTCATGTTGGTCTGTAAATCTGGCAACATCAGGCTAAGTCTTGTGTGTCAAACACACTGAAGACACATAGGTAAACAACAGGTGAACACACAGTAATGGGGAGTACAAACTATTGTCTTGGACCGGTCAGCGGGGGCGATGACCCCTGCAACCATGAACAGGTAATTAACTAGTTGGAAGGTAGTTAATAGATGAGGGGAGTAGATAGTTTTTAAAGGATATAGATAGTGCGGTGATAAACTCAAGATCCTATATAGATAGGATTGTGAGTTTGATTATCCTCATGTCCCTCATATTTGTGAGTGGGGGAGGGGGAGAAGTGGGGGGTGCAGGAGGGGTGAAGAGCACCGTAGTCTTGAATACTACGGTGCTCTTGACCAACTCCAAGACTGGGGGACTGATTACCTCATCTTTTGTATATGGTTCTACAGTCTTCACATTATGTCCTTGTCCGCCGCTTAACTTTCAGTCAGATAAATTGAACAGTTTTTGTCGTATTTGACTATGAAAGTACGTATTGAGGCAGCGTCTTAATGTATAGTGATGTGACTAGTTCGTATATTGCCGGAACAACTGTAGAAGCTTTCAAGAAACTGGACCAGTACCTGACACAAGTGCCCAGGTGAGTCAGGTTGTGTAGGCCTGTGTGCCGCTGCTACCAGTACCTGACACAAGTGCCCAGGTGAGTCAGGTTGTGTAGGCCTGTGTGCCACTGTTACCAGTACCTGACACAAGTGCCCAGGTGAGTCAGGTTGTGTAGGCCTGTGTGCCACTGTTACCAGTACCTGACACAAGTGCCCAGGTGAGTCAGGTTGTGTAGGCCTGTGTGCCGCTGCTACCAGTACCTGACACAAGTGCCCAGGTGAGTCAGGTTGTGTAGGCCTGTGTGCCACTGCTACCAGTACCTGACACAAGTGCCCAGGTGAGTCAGGTTGTGTAGGCCTGTGTGCCGCTGCTACCAGTACCTGACACAAGTGCCCAGGTGAGTCAGGTTGTGTAGGCCTGCGTTCCGCTGCTACCAGTACCTGACACAAGTGCCCAGGTGAGTCAGGTTGTGTAGGCCTGTGTGCCGCTGCTACCAGTACCTGACACAAGTGCCCAGGTGAGTCAGGTTGTGTAGGCCTGTGTGCCGCTGCTACCAGTACCTGACACAAGTGCCCAGGTGAGTCAGGTTGTGTAGGCCTGTGTGCCACTGTTACCAGTACCTGGCAAGTTAAAAAAAAAGACTTGCTTGGTAACTTGTGTTTTACACTCCTTGTTTGTTGGCTACTCGACATTACCTTCAGCAACAGCCTGGTTGCTCAGGGAGGCTGACTTCAGGGTTGGGAACAAGGATAAAAAAAATGTTCTACACAGCCACAGGTCAGTTCTGTACAGGTGTTGCATTGTAATCATGTTGTTTGACTAATATGGTTGGCGAGGTTGTTGACCTTCCATCTGTCTCCTGGTCCAAGTCCATCCCATAATAATATGTGTGGTGGCGCGTTATTCACCTTGTGAAGCTTCTCTAAGAAGCCTCGGCAGGTGTTTAACCCTCTACCATGACATGAACGAAGACAGGTACATTTACCTACGTCTTGATGGTTCCGGAGGTCATCACCCCCATGATCCTTTCCCGGATCAAGTTTCCTGGTTGGTGGTTTGATCAATCAGGATATTCGTGTTGGCACCACATAGTTTAACGCGATCACCAGAGCTCAGTTAATCAGGAACTGTTTGGAGGAATCCTTCAAGTTGCTCCTTGAAGACAAGGATCTGTTGTAACCTAGACTGACAGATATTGTAGTCTGACTTAGTCTTGGTTACAATTACATCTGACTGTAAAATATACACACACTATAATAACACTATACACTATATATTCAGTTTTATAATCACAATCTTCAATACTGTGTATTTAACTCTCACATTATTGAGGAATATCGAGACAGACAAAGCATGAATCCTCTTTGATAGGTCAAGGTATCTGAAAAAAAGTATAATAACAGTTATTGTGAAGAAATATCTTAATTTGCATTTAAGAAGCGAAATATAATTGTTTTAAAATATAGAAGTTGTAACTAAAGTGTAATCTTGTAAACTTTTTTTTTGAGACCTTGTTCTATTATGTGTGTATTTACCTAGCTGGGCTTGTAGGGGTTTGAGTTGCAGCTCCTGACCCCGCCCCTTTTGGAGTTGGGGTCAGGAAGCAAAACGCGATCTTCTCAACTGTAAATAACTGAGTAAAACTAAGCGAGTATTCATACATGTACAAATAGTACATGTATGAAGAGGAGGAGCGCCATAGGCATGGTAAGAGAACATTGTATCAACATCCGTGGTCCAAGACTCTTCAACCTGCTACCATCAGATATCTTAAAATATTGTTAGAATAAATGTGTAAGTTTTCAATAGTAGGCTGGATTGATCAGGGAACGAGTGGGGTTTTGAACCCATGGCAAGTTAGTCATGACACAGGCCAGTGCGTTAACCACTGGGCCAGCTGGCCTTATAATATTCATTCATCTAGGTATATTTCTGTACACCATAGGGAAGTTATGGGCCTCCACTGTGATCACAAATGCGGGTTTTTTTTACAGACTACAGGACTACCCTCACAGGGTAGGCCTGTGGGCTGCTGTCACCAACAACCTAATTGATAAGACATAAAATAAGCTTTTATTATTACGAGGTTCCACTTTGAAGCTTGAAAAAGCTTTAAGACTCGATAAAGCTTGATAAAGCTATGCATACAAGGGAACCTTGTCATAATAAAAGTTTGCTGGATGTATGTGTTTTGTAGATGAATGGTTCAGAGAATCCACAAGTTGATACATTTAGACACATGTGCGAAACTTTTCCACAAAGATACTCAGACACAATATAACGTTATATTTTTCACTCAAAAACTGAGAAAGATAAAAAAGACAAAAATAACAGTTGAGAAGGTGCTGGAAAGACAGCTAAAACAAGTGAAGCAAATCAAAGAAACATCCAACCAAAAAATTCAGCAAAAGATTTATATCTGGAAACCAGTCTGGAAACGGTCTGGAGTTTTGAGACACTGACCGCGGGTTCGAACCCCACCCGTGGTATGGTTAGAAAGAGTGAATGTTGACGACAAGATCCGCTCATTAGAGGACGGGATGTTTGGAAGTGTTGAACATGAAGTTCCAGAGGGTAAAAAAAGGTTTTTTTTTTTTTTATAATATAGACTGGATACCCCTCGACCTTCCCGCCTCTCAGTCAAGTAACCTTAAGTTTAGCTCGATCCTCCGTTTGCTAATCACGAGGCAGATGCTATATTTATTTGTACGACCTGAAACGGAAGGTGAATGTATTCACCAAGTTGTTTTTGGGGGGGTTGAGAATCAGCTCCTAGCTCAGCCTCGTAGACCGCTGTGTGTGTGTGTGTGTGTGTGTGTGTGTGTGTGTGTGTGTGTGTGTGTGTGTATGTGTGTGTGTGTGTGTATGTGTGTGTGTGTGTGTACTCACCTAATTGTACTCACCTAATTGTGGTTGCAGGGGTCGAGACTCAGCTCCTGGCCCCGCCTCTTCGCTGTCTGCTACTGGGTCTCTGCTCTCCCTGCTCCATGAGCTTTATCATACCTTGTCTTAAAACTATGTATGGTTCCTGCCTCCACTATATCTTTCTCTAGTCCATTCCACTTCCTGACTACTCTGTGGCTGAAGAAATGTTTCCTGACATCCCTTTGACTCATCTGAGTCTTCAGCTTCCAGTTGTGTCCCCTTGTTTCTGTGTTCCCTCTCTGAAACAACCTGTCACTATCTACCTTGTCAATTCCCCGCAGTATTTTGTATGTCGTTATCATGTCTCCTCTGACCCTTCTTTCCTCCAGTGTTGTTAGTCCTATTTCCCTCAACCTTTCTTCATAAGACAGACCCCCGAGTTGTGGAACTAACCTTGTCGCAAACCTTTGCACTTTCTCTAGTTTCTTGACGTGCTTGACCAGGTGTGGGTTCCAGACTGGTGCTGCATACTCTAGTATGGGCCTGACGTATACGGTATACAGTGTCTTGAACGATTCCTTGTTAAGGTAACGGAACGCTAATCTTAGGTTTGCCAGTCGCCCATATGCTGCCGCGGTTATCTGGTTGATGTGTGCTTCCGGAGACGTGCTTGGTGTTATACTCACCCCAAGGTCTTTCTCCTTTGATGAGGTTTGTAGCCTTTGTCCACCTAGCCTGTACTCTGTCAGCGGTCTTCTTTGCCCTTCTCCGATCTTCATGACTTTGCATTTGGTGGGGTTAAATTCGAGAAGCCAGTTGCTAGACCAGATGTCAAGCTTGTCCAGGTCACTTTGAAGTCCTGCTTGGTCTTCATCCGATGTGATTCTCCTCATTAATTTCACATCATCTGCGAAAAGAGACACTTCTGAGTCTATCCCATCCGTCATGTCATTCACATATAGCAAGAATAGCACTGGTCCTAGGACTGACCCTGCGGTACACCACTCGTCACAGGCGCCCACTGTGATACCTCATCACGCACCATGACCCGTTGTTGCCTCCCTGTGAGGTATTCCCTGATCCATTCCAGTGCCCTTCCTGTTATACACGCTTGGTCTTCCATCTTTTTACTAATCTCATGTGAGGAACTGTGTCAAAGGCCTTCCTGCAGTCCAAGAAAATGCAGTCAACCCACCCTTCTTCTCTTGCCTTACCTCTGTTACTTTATCATAGAACTCCAGGAGGTTTGTTACACAGGATTTGCCTTCCCTGAAACCGTGCTGTCTGGCGTTGATTAACCTGTTCTGCTCCAGATGCTCCACCATTCTTTTTCTGATGATTTTCTCCAAGACTTTGCACACTATACACGTAAGTGACACCGGTCTGTAGTTTAGTGCCTCTTTTCTGTCTCCTTTTTAAAGATGGGGACTACGTTGGCCTTTTTCCATATCTCAGGTAGCTGCCCAGTTTCAAGGGATGTGTTGAAAATTTTGGTAAGTGGCACACTCAGAACCTCAGCTCCTTCCCGAAGGACCCATGGTGAGATATTGTCCGGACCCATTGCCTTTGAGGTATCAAGGTCACTGAGTAACTGCTTCACCTCCCCTCAGATGTGTGTATTCCCTCCAGCACTCGATACATCCCTTGTTGGTGATGCACCCTGTCCTGTCTACCCAACTGCCTCCTTCCTCCACTGTGAATACTTCCCTAAACCTCGAGTTGAGCTCCTCACATACCTCTTGATCATTACTTGTGAGTTCCCCATCTTCCCTCCTCAGCCTTATCACCTGATCCTTTACTGTTGTCTTCCTTCTGATGTGGCTGTACATCAGTTTCGGGTCAGACTTGACTTTCGATGCTATGTCGTTTTCGTACTGTTTCTGGGCCTCCCTCGTACCTGTGCATACTCGTTTCTAGCTCTTCGACTAATCTCCTTGTTTGCTTGGGTTCTTTGCCTTCTGTATCTTTTCCATTCTCTGGCACTCTGAGTCTTTGCCTCCCTACATCTTTGGGTAAACCAGGGCTCTTTCTTGTCTTCCCATTTATTCTTTTCCTTTGGGTATAAACCGTTCCTCTGCCTCCTTGCACTTTGTCGCTACGTATTCCATCATTTCATTTACTGACTGTCCTTCCATTTCCTTTCCCACAGAATCTCCTGCAGGAAATTCCTCATACCTGTGTAGTCCCCTCTTTATAGTCTGGTATGTCTCTTTCAGCACCATTTTCCCTCTCCACCTGTAGCTCTACTATGTACTCAAAGCTCAGCACCATATGGTCACTGGCTCCCAGGGGCTCTCGTGTGTTATGTCCTCGATATCTGAGCTATTCAGGGTGAATACAAGGTCCAGCCTTGCTGGTTCGTCCTCTCCTCTATCTCTGGTCGTGTCCCTGACATGTTGGTGCATCAGGTTTTCCAGTACCACGTCCATCATCTTGGCTCTCCAAGTTTCTGGACCCCCACGTGGTTCTTGGTTCTCCCAGTCGATCTCTTTGTGGTTGAAATCGCCCATGACCAGTAACTTCGCTCTGCTCATGTGCGCTTTTCTTGCCACCTCCGCCAAGGTGTCCACCATTGCTCTGTTGTTCTCGTCATATTCCTCTCCTGGCCTCCTGCAGTTTTGTGGTGGGTTGTACATCACTGCAATGACTATCTTGTGCTCCCCAGACTGGATGGTACCTACTATAAAGTCCCTTTCTCTACACACCTCCATTCCTGCCATTTCCTCAAATCTCCAATGATTCCTTACGAGCAGTGCGACCCTCCTCCCCCTGCTCCTTCTATCTTTCCTCAGGATCTGATATCCTTGTGGGAAGATTGCATCTGATATTGCCTCATTTAGTTTAGTTTCTGTGACTGCTATGATGTCTGGGGACATTTCTCCTATTCTTTCATTCCACTCTTCATACTTATTCGTGATTCCATCTGCATTTGTGTACCAAACCTTCAGCCTCGTTGCCAATACTGTGGCCCTAGGGGGATCTTGGCTGGGTGGGGGGGGTGTTTGCAGGGTTCCCATGGAGGGTTGTTGCATGGGTGGGGGGGGTTCTATGGTTGGGGTGTGGTCTGATTGGGTGGGGTTTGTGATGGGGTGGGGTAGTGGTGATGATGGGTTTAGGGTTGCTGGGGTGGGGACAGGGGACATGATGTGTGTGTGCGATGTTAAACTATATGGTTGCCGTTGGGTTGCTGTGGTTTGAGGCCCTCCGTGAGTGCTTCCGGTGGGTGTGGTTGTCCTTCTGCTTGGGCCTGGTGCCCCTGTACCTCGCTGTCTCCATCTCTCTCTCCTCCCTTCGCTTCTTATCCTCTCCTTTTGGGCCTCCCTTTCTTCCTGTGTTCTGTCCCGATCTAGGTATACATCGTGGTACTCCTGGCTCGCCCTCAGCCGTGCTTTCTCTTGTAGGATCATGGTACGGGCTGATTCTGCATTGAAGATTACTTTGAGGGGTCGATTTCTTCCCCTTGTGTACCACCCGATTCTCCGAAAATTTGTCACCTGGGACGTGTCTCCCCCTGTTGCTAGCATAATACCTATAATCCTTTCCTTCTCCTCCTGTTTCCTTCTGTCATGGGTGACCCCTTCGACTTCCTTAAGGCCGTAGATAAAGATGGACTTCTCCCTTTCCTCCTCCCACTGTGTCTCCCGTGCCTCATCAGAGATGCATTAGCATCTTCCGGTTCTGTCATGGTTGTAGCCCCTGTGTTCCTCTGTGTGTCTGGCCTACTCATTTGCCCAAGTCCACTGCTGTATATTGTTGGGGCCTCTGCGTTTAGTGCACCTGCGGCTTTGACTACCCTCTCATGTGTTGTTACTGTGCCCTCATGTTTTGCTTCTGTGGAGCCCTTCTTGTCCCTGGTTGCTTTATCTATATCCCTCTCATGTGGTGTTAGTATCCTACTCATCTTGTATCGGACCCCATGTGTGTCTGACAGTGCCTGAGCATACAAGAGTTCTTTTTTCTCCGCATTCCCTATGACTGTGTCAGATGCCCCACGTGTGTTTGTCAGTGCCTGTGCATACAAGAGTTCTTTTGTCTTCTCAATCCCTTTGATAGGTGTTGGTATCCTGCTCCTCTTGTTTCGGGCCCCACTTGTGTCTGGCAGTGCCTGAGCGTTCAAGAGCTCTTCTCCTTTCTCTGCATTCCCTTTGGCTGTGTCTGATGCACACGCTCCAAGCACCGATTCTGAACAGGTACTTGCATCTCTACTCTGCATCAGGCTCTGCAGCTTCACTTCTAAGATCTGGATCTTGTCTTCTGCATTTTTGACTTGCATTTCCCATTTTCTGCTCTCTCAGCGATCCTCCTCTCCATTCCCTCGCTGATCATCAACATCCTCCTCTCCCATTCCTTTTCCCTTCTATTGAGTTCCTCTTCCCACTGTAAACTCCTGGAGCGACCATCGTACCCTTGTTGGCATCCTTCTCCCTGAGCTGCCCATATTCCTGCGATGTGCCCTTATGGATGTAGTGAGAGTGTCAGAAGGGGGGGGAGAGATGGGAGGGACAGAGAGGAGGGGTCGTAGGGCAGGGTACTCAATTAAGGGATAGAGGGAGAAGGAGAGAGAGAGAGAGAGAGAGAGAGAGGAGAGAGAGAGAGAGGGGGGGAATTTGTTTGGAGGTAGTGTGGTAGGGGGCAGATCAAGCGGGGAAGGAAGGGGGAGGGAGAGAGGGAGAGGAAGAGTGAGAGAGGGGTGGATAATGGGAGGGGGAGGGGAGGAGAGAGGGAGAGATTTAGGGAGAGGGAGAGAGAGAGACAGAGAGATAGAGGTAGAGAGAGACAGAGAGGTAGAGAGAGAGTGGTATCGAGAGGCAGAGAGAGTGGTATAGAGAGAGAGGCAGATAGTGGTATAGAGAGAGAGGCAGAGAGAGTGGTATAGAGAGAGAGTCAGAGAGAGTGATATAGAGAGAGAGGCAGAGAGAGTGTGTGTGTGCGTGCGTGCGTGCGTGCGTGCGCGCGTGCGTGTGAACGAAGATGAATCGGTATAAAGTGTTTCAATATGACGGTAGCAAGTAGTGTCAGAGCTCTATATACAGATATACGTATATGACTGGGTACTTGACTGGAGGGATAGATTAAGGTAGGCTGGGCAAGACGTTGTCTCACCTGGCGGCCTCTGATATGACTGGGTACTTGACTGGAGGGATAGATTAAGGTAGGCTGGGCAAGACGTTGTCTCACCTGGCGGCCTCTGATATGTGTCATGCTGCTGGAGTCTGGCAGCAACTCTTCAAGTGTAATAATCTTCAACTGCTCAGCTGCAAGTGACTTGGAAAGTGCGGTGAAAGGTCGAATTTGTTCCTCACTTTCCACGGAACGTATTTTCTTTTTTTTTTTTTTGTACCTTATTAAATTGTAATTATAGTTAGTAAAGAGGGATTCAACGTCTAGGCTAAGCATCTTCTCCAGTTTGGCTTCTCCCGACCTGTAAGATGTGTTAGTGTGTGGCTTTATCAAGTACTTTAACACAAGAGCAACTGATGCGACGTTTTATTGTGGCAACGTTTTGCTCTCCAGGAGCTTTCTCAACCCGTTACAAACAATATACCTCACTCTATACCTATATATACCCTCTGTGTCCCAGTATTGTTTGTAACGGTTTGACAAAGCTCCTGGAGAGCGAAACGTTGCCACATTAAAATGTCGCATAAGTTGCACTTGTGTCCTTTTACCTAACATATTGTGGGTAATTCTACCAACATTATTACAATTTAAGAAGGTACTTGATAAAGGTCGCAGTGAGTGAAGTCTTCTGTTAATGAAAAGTTCTTAGTTATAAGGGTCTACATACCAACAATGGTATTAATCTTGTGAGTATAATGCTTATGTTGCCATTTATATTATATGTACTTTACAACTTGTTGTACATGTCATAAACACTGAACAATGAGCAGGTCAGTACTACCACCTGAACACAGTAAAAATAAACATAAAAAATCTTTATATTTCAGTCACAGTAATGAAGAGGGTCACTAACTGAGGCAGAAATATACACATTCTTTCTACTCTGTTATATATATATATATATATGGAAATAAGATCACAGTAAACAGGTGATACCACACTATACAGAACCACTGTGAAAAAATAGTAGAACTATAAGCGCTTTCGTGATTTCTCACATCATGATGGGCTGCCACTGATACCTTCTGCCTTGTTTCAGAGAATTTCCCCTCCAATCCGTTGCTGTCTTGCAACATTGCATAGCTCCTGACGACGCACGAGAAGTGTGAAAGATCTAGAGCTAAAGATCTCCATCCTAATGTGGCTAAGCAAGCACATTCAGGATCTCTCAGTCATATTCTCAAGGGATAGTAAGAGCAGCAGGGATGCACTAAATTCAGGTGCGCCTGGCATATACAGTAAGAGGGTAACACTTCATCCATGCAACAGTAGTACTATTACACTGCTTCTCTGGTCTCACGTTCCTTTGTTGTCATTCCCAAACTTGTCAGGTAAAAGTGAACTGGTGTGTCAACATGCCTGCAGGACATACCTCAAAATTATCCATAATTTATATTATGACGGAATCTATTTTTCATAAAACTGATTTTTATATATTTCGTTTAATCATTGGTTTGCGTGTAATGATTTTTGCAGGTTTTTGAGAAATCAGTTAAATGATTTAATTTTCTTGCATGAATAAACAAAGCATTAGACTCCTGCCTAATTTTAAAGATTAAAGCATTTGTGCTCTTGCAATCTTAATTCAAGATTTTTTTTTTCCAGTTTGCTCTAAAAAATCGTCACATTTTGGGTATGAAATTTTATAGGCAGTGGGCATCAGACAACAATGTATTTAACGAGGAAGAGTTTCAGTTTCTCCAGTATGGAGGAATGGAGTAGATAAAGACTTAACGGAGTAGAGGACAAACTCAAATTATTCAATAGAGAGAAAAGTTCCATGTGCGAGACTCAGGAGTAATGATATCGGAGGATCTCATATTCAAGACTCACATCAATGTGTTGCCATTGAAAAATGATAGACTAGATAACTAGAACTTTCAGTGATGAAACTGACGACCCCCCCCCCCTTCAAGGGGGTATTACTGAGCTGGAAAATATACAGAGAAATTTTAATGCTCGTATATACTCAATCGTCCATTTGAACTCATGGGAACGCTTGAAGTCCCTTCAACTGTATTCCTTGGAGCTTAGGCGAGAAAGGTACACGATAATGTGTACTTCGAAAATTCTGGAGGTACTAGTCCCAAGCCTGAACACCGAAAGCACTCCCTATGATAACACGAGACTTGGCAGACAGTGCAAAATACCCCCACTAAAAGCAGAGGCTCGTCGAGTACACTGAAAGAGAACTCGATGAATGTTAGAGGTCCCCGACTCTTCATCGCCTTTCCTCCATGCATACAGGGAATTACCAACAAACCTCTGGCGGTCTTCAAGAGGGAACTGGACAAGTGGTTCGTACGTCAGACTGTGTGCTACCAGCAGTAACAGCCTTGTTAATCAGGCCTTGAGCCTCCATCATGGTCTGGGACCGCGCTGCGGGGGCATTGACCCCTCAAAAAGTCCTTAAAGTGTCCTTCAGGTAAACACAACCATTATTTCGAGAAATGTTTAATAATTTTCTATGACAATTTTTAAATTGACGAATATGGAGTAACATTAATGGGGATCTGAACACTGAGTGGTGTTGCGAGTTCAATATTTCGCTTGTTTTTCGTTTTATGTAATATATTTTTGGTTTCGTTTCATTTTGTTAATTGGTTTTTTGCTTCGTTTCTTTCCTAGACTCTGATGTATTCAGTTTGAGATCAGTGTTTTCCACTTTCTAATCGGGGTTTCTTTTCCTTTCGAGAAAGTTTCTGCTTCTTAAGAAGTTCAATGGTTCTTTTGTCTTCGCCTGTAGAGGGAGCGCTTTCGCAGTTGGCATTTTCTCATCTTTCTTAACTGTATGTGCTGTATGTGTTATATATATATATATATATATATATATATATATATATATATATATATATATATATATATATATATATATATATATATATATATATATATATATGTGTGTCGTGCCGATTAGGTAAAACTGGTCAATTAGCAAGAACTCATCTAAAATTAAGTTCTTTCTTAAATTTTCTCTTATACGTTTAAAGATATATTTTTTAATTTATATTAATGTAAGAATTTATAATTTTGTACCAAGAGAAACTTTGAAAACCTACCTAACCTTATTACAACAAGCTCAATTTAATTTAGCCTAACCCAATTAAATATATTTTAGATACGTTAACATTAATTTAATAATAAACAAACACAATGAAATATATTTTTTTTCGTTATGTTCAGAATGATTTTGGCGAAATTATTGCATACACAAATTTTCACTTGTCTTATATGGCAAGGTGAGCGTTGCTATTTAAGCCAAAATAGCAAGTTTTACCTAATCGGCACGACATATATATATAGTTTTCTGTTTCTTATTTTAAGGCATCAACTGTGAGTAAATTTTTAGATTTGTATATATATATAATGAGGAAAGAAGAGTAGATGGTAAGGGGGCGAGAGGTGCACGGGAGTGGGGAAGATAATAAATTTTTGCAAGGGAAGAGGGTTATACATGTAGAGGGAAACGTGGTGGAGGGTAGATGAAGGTATGGCAAAAAGTAAAGGTTAAACGTGGTAGAGGGTAGAAGGAAACGTGGTAACACAACTCTACAGGGGGATGAACAAGAGACAAGGTAGTCAGGGTCACGGAGAGGGTAAAAAGTCGTGACTGCTTACAAGGCGAGTAAGTGTTTGCCAGGTGGGGCAGGTGAGAGTGGGCGGGGTCGTGGTGTGAGGGCGAGGAGGCGGGGGTGACACCACCAGGGGCCACAGGAAATGGTGAGATGGGTGAGGGATGGTGAGCAGGAGAGGAAAAGTGATGTGAGGTGCTGGGAAAGTGGAGTAAATGGGAACGTGTGCTTCTGTAAATGAGAGAGTGAGTGAGTGTGTGTGTGTGTGTGTTGTGTATCTGAAAGTAGTGTAGGCAGGTAGACCATAATTGCAGGTGTAATTGCTTAAAGAAGAAAAACTCGTCACCTGCAAATACGCACCTGCCAGGTATCTTATGGTCACCTGTCCTTCAAGGGTGCGATGGGTCACCTCCTCTCTTCCAGATCAAATTGTTATTCATTTCCTAGTATAGCACTATTCTAAGAATATAATAATAATAATAATAATTATTATTATTGTTATTATTGTTATAGTAATGTGCAATGAGTTCAGAATGTAGGGGAATCTTATTCTGCTATAAGTAGCAGTTTACTATATACAGTGATCATGGTCAGGATGTAATCAAATCAATAACTGGTTTTTATTTTCAAGTTGATGGGTGAAGTGTGTGCGATACTTAGCAAAGTTGCTGCAGTTGATGGATCAACTGTGCGAAATGTAACGGAACTTTCACTGAGCTGATGTTTTTTTTTCTTGAGGAGTTTCACAGAGAAACAACAACAAAGATGATAATAATAATAAACTTGTTTGTGTAAATATGTGGAGGATGTTATGTGAGGTGCTTGATGCACTTGGCATACTTACCTACTGACTTTTTCTAATGAAGCTGTTGTTCTACTGCTGCTTCTGTTGTTGTTATTGTTACTGTTCTTACTATTCTACTGCTGTTCTTCCTGATGTTGCTATTTGTGGTTGTGATTGGTGTAGTGGTAATGTTAGTTGGTGGTTATGGTGGTGTGTGATGGTAGGTGTTCATAATGATGGTGTTGTGGTGGTGGCAGCGGCAGTGGTTGACATATACCACAGGTGGGAGGGGAGGGGAGAGGGGGCGGTGACCCTGATCTCTGCCTCCAGTTGAATGTTGACAAAGATGTCTTGTCGTCCCTGCACTTCCCCTTCTCTCCACCCTTCTCTTCTACCCCTACCTACCCTTCCCTCCACTCTTAACTCCCCCCTTCACTTCTTCCACCCCTAGCCTACCCTCCACCCCACATTTCTCATGCCACTCTCCTGTTTTCTCAAATACTATAAAATATATGATGTGTTCACGAAGACAAGGTCAACAAAACTGTAAGTGAAGTAAGAGCTTTGAAGTGGAGAATAATGAAGGGTAAGTTATCATGTGTACTTTCTCGGTCATGACTGGCCAGATATGCCCACCTTCCCCACTTAACCATGGACGCTAACTCGTTGTTGGAAAGTTCCAGCCTCGTTACTTTACGTGTGGCAGGCACTGGCTCAACCTCTAAGTAGCATTATCTTAATTGAGACGGTCTCTACTGATATGAAAGAAAAGTATGTTGAATTAAAATGAAATTATTCAACTGATTCTGAGATGATAGGAGAATTTTTAAATGTTCGGTCTGTCTCTCTCTCTCTCTCACACACAATAGTGTAAATATTATGCAGAAAATTCGGAATGTGGAAATTAGGAGAAGGTGTGGAGTTACTAAAAGTATTTGTCAGAGGGCTGAAGAGGGATTGTTGAGGTGGTTTGGTTATTTAGAGAGAATGGATCAAAGTAGAATGACTTGGAGAGCGTATAAATCTGTAGGGGAAGGAAGGCGGGGTAGGGGTCGTCCTAGAAAAGGTTGGAGGGAAGGGGTAAAGGAGGTATTGTGGGCGAGGGGCTTGGACTTCCAGCAAGCATGTGTGAGCGTGTTAGATAGGAGTGAATGGAGACGAATGGTTTTTGGGACATGGCGATCTGTTGGAGTGTGAGCAGGGTAACATTTTGTGAAGGGACTTGAGTCCTGGAAATGGGAAGTACAATGCCTGCACTTTAAAGGAGGGATATGGGATAGTGACAGCTGGAAGGGACAATTCTCAGCTGTCGTATCTGAGCTCCTCTGCAAAGACAGTGATTATGTATGAGTGTGGTGAAAGTGATGAATGATGATGAAAGTATTTTCTTTTTGGGGATATATATATATATATATATATATATTATAATAAACACTAGTGTTCTGTTTCTTATTTTAAGGCATCAATTGTGAGTAAATTTTTATATTTGTAAACTTATTTTTCTTTCTGTATTTGTCTCTGCCCAAAGTGGAATTAATTCCTTTATTATACACACAAGTGATCTAATCGTTTTCATTTAATTGTTCCTTCACCTGGACAACTGAGTCTCTCTTATATTCTACTGAGAAACAATATATGTGCGTCTCTTAGCAGCTGTTTTTAAACAATGTATAATTTATTATGTGTGTTATTGAACCATTTATATTTCATAATTGAATTTTGCCACCCAAAAAAAACTATATTTGGAAGGAAAAGTCACCGTTTTGTGTAAAGTATATTCCCAGGTGTAGTTATATTCACCAAGGCGACCATTTCGGGTTTAGCCACTTAGCAGATTTATCCCACAAGTTTGGAAAGGTCAGCACTGCTCATTTTCCTTAGAAACCATTCAAGATGTGCGTAAAACCTTTAGGCTTTTGCACCTGTCAAGGATTCTTATGATTTTCTTCAACTAACTGCCCAAAGTTGGTGGTAGGATGGTGCCACACCATCCAAGAGAGTGGTGCATACTCAAAGTAGAAGCCATCTTATCTTCGTAGAGTTTTGCAGCAGTTAGTATTACTACAAACATGTACTATCATCCTCTTTTATAAGTGAAAGGAAGGCTGTTAAACGGGTTGCATTTTGTTTCATGAGCATGTAAGTTGGCAGGTCAATCTTACAAACCTCTACTTATATTCAGTAAACGCTTTACTTTCCTCTAGTTTCTTATTAGTTCTTAATTCTATAAGTAATATTTCCTTACCAGTTTATGAGGCCGGGCAGTGATATTGAATCCCGGAATCATTAACAAATATAATAAGTATATGGAGAATACATCAGTGTATCAATATCCTGGGTCCCAGACTCTTCAACAACTTACCAGAAGATTTCACAAACACTGCTGGGATAAGTGTAGAAGTCTTCAAGAGGAAACTGGACAAGTATGTTCACCAGGTGCGAGATCAACCAGGCTGTGATGGATATGTAGGGTGGTGGGCCACCAGCAGCAACAGCCTGGTTGACTAGGCAAGCACTAGACGAGCCTGGCTCATGACCGGGCTCCGGGAGTAGAAAACTCTCGGAACTCATCAAAAGTATACAAAAGATGTATTGTATGGGTGCACCGCCCCCGCGGCCTGGTCTCTGACCAAGTGACCTTGTTCACAGCTTAGTTGGTGCTCTAATATTGTTTTGTTTTTTGTCGTTACAAGATTCACTGCGGGCGATCTGCATTGTAATCGTAAGAGTCTAATTTTACCCAGGATCCCTTCATTACCGAGGCTTACAGTCATTGTTATTCCAGTGTCAGTAGTTACATGAGGCTCTGTTTTAGTCACCATCACCCAGGCTATCACCATCATTTGTATTTGTCTTTTCACCAAATATATGTTTACAGCGCTCGCTCGCGTGCTGGTGACAGATATAGCCGCAAGTTTGTGATTGATGAACCTTAAGACACTCAGCATCTCCTCTTTTGCATATGCAAAGGTTAGAGTGCATTCACCTTCTTGGGTGTGTGATACACGGATGAGGTGGAAGTAGGTCGCTGGAATGTAGATAAATGATTCAGAGAACCCACAGGTTGGTAAGTTAGACACATGTGCAACACCTTGGTATCAATATTTTGAAGATCAGAAGGAGAATGAGGTAATCAGTCCCTCTGCCTGGAGTCGATGTAATCAGTCCATGGACTGATAAAGATACCAAAGTGTTGCACATGTGTTTAATTTACCAAATAGGTCGTTGGAGTAGGTTTTATGACAGGAACCTAACACATTGTATTGCAGTGTTTGAGTGGCTTTCCCATTCACTCCACTCCAAGGACTACTCTAAGAATCTCATCTTTAAGGGCATCAATGAGGAGTGTAGAGTGAGGTCAGAGATTTCTAGTGCTTGTAGAGGTGTCTTGAGGTCCTGGTGACATATCCGGTCAGTAGCACCAACAGTGTTTATACATGCCTCTTTATTCATCAGTTTGTCCTTATATCATTAATGTGAGTGTTGAGTGAAACATGTGGTCTTTTTCCAGTGACTGGTACCACATGGTGGAGAGGTTTCAACATGAAGTGATTGGACCTACATAGTGGAGGGGTTCAATATGCAGTGATAGGTGCCACATAGTGGAGAAGTTCAGCGGATCAAAAAGAGAGGGACGAGGGAGAGAGAGAGAGAGAGAGGGTGATAGGTAGATGTTTGTTTTTAAGACACTAGTGGGAAGTATCTTGTGTTGAAGATAGTGTTGTAACTTGACTCACATGTAACCTGCAATACCTCCCTCCCTCCTTATAACTACCTATTTCCTCACTCCCTCCTTATAACTACCTACTTTCTCATTCCTTCCTTATGACTACCTACTTTATTTCTTATAACTACCTACTTTCTCATTCCTTCCTTTACCTATTTCCTCCATAAATACGTACGTCACTCCCTCGTTATTACTCCCTCCTCATATCTCCCTCGGACCTTATAACTTCCTCACTTCCTAGTTATAACTCCCTCTCACATAACTACCTTCCTCCTTCATGTCTCTTCTTTCTCACTCCTTCCATAAATATATATATCTTCTTTCTCACTCCCTCCATATATATATATATATATATATATATATATATATATATATATATATATATATATATATATATATATATATATATATATATATATATATATATATATTTTTAAATATATATATATATATCTTCTTTCTCCTCCCTCCTTATATCTCGCTTCTTGTTCGTCCGTCCCTCTTGTCTCTATCCTCCTTTCTTCGTCCTTCCTCCCTCTTATTTCTTCCTGTCTGCCCGCCTGCCCTTCTTACCTATCGTCCTCCTTTTTTTTCCTCACTCTATTCCACCTTTGCACACCTCTTCCTTGTTACCTTTCTACCTTTTCTACATCCTCATTCACCTCTTCCTCCTTCACTACCTTCCTGCCTCCTTCCCTACCTTCCTGCCTCCTTCCCTACCTTCCTGCCTCCTTCCCTACCTTCCTGCCTCCTTCCCTACCTTCCTGCCTCCTTCCCTACCTTCCTGCCTCCTTCCCTACCTTCCTGCCTCCTTCACTACCTTCCTGCCTCCTTCCCTACCTTCCTGCCTCCTTCCCTACCTTCCTGCCTCCTTCCCTACCTTCCTACCTCCGTGCCTGGCCTTCTGGCTCACTAGTGCAGCTGTCACCTGCGTCAAAGATTACATTTCGTGAGCTTCACCTTCACCTACATACTGTACAGTCTTGCAGGCCGCCGCGAATTTACTCGTTTTGGTGTGAGAATGCAACACGGAGACGTGATTAATATTGTTGCACCCCCACCACCTGTTGACCATTACCTCCCTACCTAACCCCCCCCCCTCTCTCTCTCTCTCTCTCTCTCTCTCTACATGCGTACTTAGCTACCTACGTGCGTACGAACCTACTTATGTACCAGCCTACGAAAGTACGTATAGACCCGCCTACAAACGCACCTACCTAGCTACCCACGCACCTACGTAACTACCTACCTGTTCACCTATGAACCTACCTACGCACGCAGCCACCTACATATCTACCTGTGTACCTACCTAAACATCCACCCACCTACATGCCTACAGCCTACAATTCGTGGGTATTGCCACACTATTTTGTGTAACCTACATAGGTACCTACGTAGGTTTGCCTTGGGTGTGGTCATCGTGTCAGGTAGGTAGGTGAGTGTGCACCTACACCATGTGTCACCCTGGGTGGTGGGGGGGCACCAGCGGCACTTAAGTAGGTCAAGTTGGTGCACTCTGACGCACTTTGTTCCACCTCACCTCCACTTTTTGTGTTGACTGCCCTTCCTCACCACCTCGCCCGCCCTGCCTCACTACCTCGCCCGCCCTGCCTCACTACCTCGCCCGCCCTGCCTCACTACCTCGCCCGCCCTGCCTCACCACCTCGCCCGCCCTGCCTCACTACCTCGCCCGCCCTGCCTCACTACCTCGCCCGCCCTGCCTCACTATCCTCGCCGCCCTGCCTCACTACCTCGCCTGCCCTGCTCACTACCTCGCCCGCCCTGCCTCACTACCTCGCCTGCCCTGCCTCACTATCCTCGCCCGCCCTGCCTCACTACCTCGCCCGCCCTGCCTCACTACCTGCCTGCCTGCCTCACCCTCGCCTGCCCTGCCTCACTACCTCGCCCGCCCTGCCTCACTACTCGCCCGCCCTGCCTCACTACCTCGCCCGCCCTGCTCACTACTCTGCCTGCCCTGCCTCACTACCTCGCCTGCCCTGCCTCACTACCTCGCCGCCCTGCTCACTATCCTCGCCCTGCTCCCTGCCTCACTGCCTACTCTCGCCTGCTCACTACTCGCGCCTCTGCCTCACTACTCGCCCTGCCTGCCTCACTACCTCGCCGCCCTGCCTCACTATGCCTCGCCCTGCTCACTCCTGCCCCTGCCTCACTACCTCGCCGCCCTGCCTCACTACTGCGCCCTGCCTCACTTGCCGCCCTGTACCTCGCCT
Organism: Cherax destructor; assembly: GCA_009830355.1. Lineage (NCBI taxonomy): Eukaryota > Metazoa > Arthropoda > Malacostraca > Decapoda > Parastacidae > Cherax > Cherax destructor. The sequence goes on along the minus strand of WNWK01000735.1, from coordinate 237,374 downwards.
CTGCCTCACTACCTCGCCCTGCCTCCTGCCTCCTACTACCTCGCCCGCCCTGCCTCACTACCTCGCCCGCCCTGCCTCACTATACCTCGCCCCCTGCCTCACTATACCTCGCCCGCCCTGTCCTCACTATACCTCGCCCGCCCTGCTCACTATACCTCGCCGCCCTGCCTCACTATACCTCGCCCGCCCTGCCTCACCTATACCTCGCCCGCCTTCTCACTATACCTCGCCCGCCTCATGACCTCACGCCTGTACTACCTCGCCCGCCCTGCCTCACCACCTCCCGCCCTGCCTCACTTACTCGCCCGCCCTGCCTCACTATACCTCGCCCTGCCCTTCTCACTGTACCTCGCCGGCCCTGCCTCACTACTACCTCGCCCGCCCTGCCTCACCACCTCGCCCACCATGCCTCACTATACCTCGCCGCCCTGCATCACTATACCTCGCTCGCCCTGCATCACTATACTTCTCCGCCCTGCCTCACTACCTCGCCCTACCCTGCCTCACTATACCTCGTCCTCCTGCCTCACCACCTCGCCGCCCTGCCTCACTATACCTCGCCCGCCCTGCCTCATATCATCGCCCCCTGCCTCACCACTCACCGCCCTTCCTCACTATACCTGCCCGCCCTGCCTCACTATACCTCGCCCCCTGCCTCACTATACCTCGCCCGCCCTGCCTCACTATACCTCGCCCGCCCTTTCTCACTGTACTTCGCCGGCCCTGCCTCACTACCTCGCCCGCCCTGCCTCACCACCTCGCCCACCATGCCTCACTATACCTCGCCCGCCCTGCATCACTATACCTCGCTCGCCCTGCATCACTATACTTCTCCCGCCCTGCCTCACTACCTCGCCCACCCTGCCTCACTATACCTCGTCCTCCCTGCCTCACCACCTCGCCCGCCCTGCCTCACTATACCTCGCCCGCCCTGCCTCACCACCTCGCCCACCATGCCTCACTATACCTCGCCCGCCCTGCATCACTATACCTCGCTCGCCCTGCATCACTATACTTCTCCCGCCCTGCCTCACCACCTCGCCCTCCCTGCCTCACCACCTCGCCCTCCCTGCCTCACCACCTCCCCCCCGTGCCTCACCACCTCGCCTCGCACCATCATTCATCGCTACCACCGCTCATCATCAATCACCACCATCACCAACATTTGTATGTAAGATGGCTGGATATTTCAGGGTTGGTGGTTGGTGAATTCTGTGGTTGGTTAAGATGCCTCTTATTCTTTTGTTTGTTAACAACTTGGTGGTGTGAGCAGCCAGGCTTCACGGTCCCGGACCTGGCACCCTCGTGGTACTAGCAGCTCCTAGTTCATCTTCACCACAGACAGCTGATCATCAAGTCTCTAGAGGAACCCGTCAATTTAGCTTTTTTTTTTAACTGGCAGTTTCATTCTATTGTTTCAAGTAATAACACCATTGAGCGCTACAAATAGTTCTTGGTGTGTGTGACCAAGAGATAACACAAGTGTAAAGGGCCCAAGACTCTTCAACTGCCTCCCAGCTTGCATAAGGGGAATTACCAATAGACCCCTGGCTGTCTTCAAGAGGGAGCTGGATAGATACCTGATCAGCTGGGCTGTGGTTCGTACGTTGGATTGCATGCGGCCGGCAGTAACAGCCTGGTTGATGAGGTCCTGAACCACTCCGATGCCTGGTCATGGACCTGTATGTCTTCCCTGCTCCCTCTCCAGTATGTCTTCTCTGCTCCCTCTCCAGTATGTCTTCTCTGCTCCCTCTCCAGTATGTCTTCCCTGCTCCCTCTCCAGTATGTCTTCCCTGCTCCCTCTCCAGTATGTCTTCCCTGCTCCCTCTCCAGTATGTCTTCTCTGCTCCCTCTCCAGTATGTCTTCCTGCTCCTCTCCAGTATGTCTTCCTGCTCCCTCTCCAGTATGTCTTCCTGCTCCCTCTCCAGTATGTCTTCCCTGCTCCCTCTCCAGTATGTCTTCCTGCTCCTCTCCAGTATGTCTTCCCTGCTCCCTCTCCAGTATGTCTTCCTGCTCCCTCTCCAGTATGTCTTCCTGCTCCCTCTCCAGTATGTCTTCCTGCTCCCTCTCCAGTATGTCTTCTCTGCTCCCTCCAGTATGTCTTCCCTGCTCCCTCTCCAGTATGTTCTCTGCTCCTCTCCAGTATGTCTTCTGCTCCCTCTCCAGTATGTCTTCCTGCTCCCTCTCCAGTATGTCTTCCTGCTCCCTCTCCAGTATGTCTTCCCTGCTCCCTCTCCAGTATGTCTTCCCTGCTCCCTCTCCAGTATGTCTTCCCTGCTCCCTCTCCAGTATGTCTTCCCTGCTCCCTCTCCAGTATGTCTTCCCTGCTCCCTCTCCAGTATGTCTTCCCTGCTCCCTCTCCAGTATGTCTTCCCTGCTCCCTCTCCAGTATGTCTTCCTGCTCCCTCTCCAGTATGTCTTCCCTGCTCCCTCTCCAGTATGTCTTCCCTGCTCCCTCTCCAGTATGTCTTCCCTGCCCCTCTCCAGTATGTCTTCCCTGCGCCTCTCAGTATGTCTTCCTGGCCTCTCCAGTATGTCTTCCCTGCGCCCTCTCCAGTATGTCTTCCCTGCGCCCTCTCCAGTATGTCTTCCCTGCGCCCTCTCCAGTATGTCTTCCCTGCGCCCTCTCCAGTATGTCTTCCCTGCTCCCTCTCCAGTATGTCTTCCCTGCGCCCTCTCCAGTATGGCTTCCCTGCGCCCTCTCCAGTATGTCTTCCCTGCTCCCTCTCCAGTATGTCTTCCCTGCTCCCTTTACCTTACCTTTGATATACCTTTGAAGAGTTTCGAGAGTATCTACTCTCTGAGCCCGGCCATGGGCCAGGCTCGTCTGGTGCTTGCCTGGTCAACCAGGCTGTTGCTGCTGGAGGCCCGCTGCCCCACATATCCATCACAGCCTGGTTGATCTGGCACCTGGTGAAGATATTTGTCCAGTTTCCTCTTGAAGGCTTCTACACTGGTTCCAGCCGTGTTTCGGATATCTTCTGGTAAGATGTTGAATAGTCTGGGACCCCGGATGTTAATACAGTGCTCCCGTATTGTCCCCACCGCACCCCTGCTCCTCACTGGGTTTATTTTACACTTTCTCCCATATCTCTCACTCCAGTATGTTGTTATGGCAGTGTGCAGATTTGGGACCAGGCCCTCAAGTACTTTCCATGACACTAAAATAAGCATGAAAGTCACTACGGTAGAGGACACTGAAAAATTACAGGAGGACATAAGCAGGGTCTTCCAATGGGCAGTGGAGAACAACATGACGTTCAATGGTGATAAGTTTCAGCTGCTTAGGTATGGAAAAAATGAAGAACTCAAAAGGAACACTATATACAAAACGCAAGAGGGTCACCACATAGAACGAAAGGAACACGTAAAGGACTTGGGAATAATTATGTCTGCTGATCTGTCGTTTAAAGACCATAACAAGACAAAGATCACAACAGCCAGGAAGATGACGGGGTGGGTATTGAGAACTTTCAAAACAAGGGAAATAATGCTGATGGTGACACTATTCAAATCGCTAGTGCTCCCCCACTTAGAATACTGCTCAGTGCTGACGGCCCCGTTCAGGGCAGGAGAAATAGCAGAGCTGGAACAAATCCAGAGATCGTTTACGGCTCACATTGAGCCATTGAAACATCTAAATTATTGGGAACGCCTTCAAGTCTTGAACATGTACTCATTGGAGCGGAGGAGAGAGAGATACATGATAATATATACCTGGAAAGTACTTGAGGGCCTGGTCCCAAATCTGCACACTGCCATAACAACATACTGGAGTGAGAGATATGTGAGAAAGTGTAAAATAAACCCAGTGAGGAGCAGGGGTGCGGTGGGGACAATACGGGAGCACTGTATTAACATCCGGGGTCCCAGACTATTCAACATCTTACCAGAAGATATCCGAAACACGGCTGGAACCAGTGTAGAAGCCTTCAAGAGGAAACTGGACAAATATCTTCACCAGGTGCCAGATCAACCAGGCTGTGATGGATATGTGGGGCAGCGGGCCTCCAGCAGCAACAGCCTGGTTGACCAGGCAAGCACCAGACGAGCCTGGCCCATGGCCGGGCTCAGAGAGTAGATACTCTCGAAACTCTTCAAAAGTATATCCCTCTCCAGTATATCTTCCCTGCAGCCCTCTCCAGTATATCTTCCCTGCGCCCTCTCCAGTATATCTTCCCTGCACCCTCTCCAGTATGTTTTCCCTGCGCCTTCTCCAGTAGATCTTCCCTGCGCCTTCTCCAGTATGTCTTCCCTGCTCCCTCTCCAGTATGTCTTCCCTGCGCCTTCTCTAGTAGATCTTCCCTGCGCCCTCTCCAGTAGATCTTCCCTGCGCCCTCTCCAGTATACCTTCCCTGCTCCCTCTCCAGTAGATCTTCCCTGCGCCCTCTCCAGTATGTCTTCCCTGCGCCCTTTCCAGTATATAAATTCCAGACTAAGACGGGACGTAATATTCAAGATGCCATCTAACTAGTGCGTTGTAGAAAGTTACTCTCAAACCGTTGACGTCTTTACAAATCTCCTGGAGAGCGAAACGTTGCCAAAGTAAAATGTTGCATTAGTTGCACTTATGTCCTTTTACCTAACATATTGTGGGTAATTCTACCAACATTAATACAGACACTGTCTTGTCTGGTGATCTGTGCTCCTAATTTATTGCTGTGAAACTTAGCATCATAGTATACTGCATATATCACACTACCACCATGATAGTACAGTATACTGTGTATGTCACACTATCACCACCATGATAGTACAGTATACTGCGTATGCCACACTATCACCACCATGATAGTAGAGTATACTGCGTATGCCACACTATCACCACCATGATAGTGCAGTATACTGTGTATGTCACACTATCACCACCATGATAGTACAGTATACTGTGTATATCACACTATCACCACCATGATAGTACAGTATACTGCGTATGCCACACTATCACCACCATGATAGTATAGTATACTGTTTATATCACACTATCACCACCATGATAGTACAGTATACTGTGTATATCACACTATCACCACCATGATAGTATATCTTTGCTCCTCGCAGTGAGGAATTGTTTGGTATTTTGTGGCCGTTGTTTGTCACCTGTGTTCTACCAGCAGCGCTGTATGACCCTTGCGGGTTTAGCGCTCAGTTATGCTTATAATAATGTCCTCCACTAATCAAAGATGATTTACTGCACAAGAAAGTGGGTTACTTAATATCTAAGTGTATACTTACTGATATATAGATCCTCCAAGTGCATACATATGTGTTAACGTCAGTAAGTGGTTTATAAAACTGACAAGTTGATGAGACACTTGTCACATGACTTGAACACTTTGACATTGTCAGACGTGCAACACTTGTGCAACATTGTGCAACACTTGTGACACTGTGAGCAGTGACTTGTGCAACACTTGTGACATTGACACTGTGCGAACTTGTGCAACACTTGTGAACATTTGCAAACTTTGTGCAACACTTGTGAACACTGTGAACATGGCACATTGTGACTGTCATCACTGTGCAACATGGCAACACTGTGCACATTACGTAGGTTTATTCTGGAACCTGGACTGGACCTGGCGAAACGTTCTCAGAATAAATAAAAGCAAATGTTGCACAAGTGTGTGATTAACAGGTGTAAATACACATGTGCTGTCAAGACACGCACATGAGGTATATCCTCGTCACAGTGTATACGTAATCTTGTATGTCTGGGTGGATCAGGTCCTGATGCACCACGAGGCCTGGTCATGGTCCGGGCCGCGGGGGCGTTGACCCCCGAAGAACACTCCCGGTATACTCGCAGTATTCCTTATATATGAGGGAATGGTGGTGTGTGTCAGTCTTGTGTGAGCCTGGCCCATGGCCGGGCTCCGGCAGTAGAAAGACTCTAGGAACTCATCAAAGGTATATCAAAGATGGTGGTGTGTGTGTCAGTCGTGTGGTATTCTCTTGAAATCATTTTCTAACTCTTGTTTGTGATGTTCCTCCAGTTTGTCCCTGACCAGCCAGGCTGTGTGGTCTGCCTTAGATTGCGAGCGGCCAGCACCAACAACCTGACTGATCAGGCAGTCAGAAAGCTTGATCTGTGAGCAGGTCGCGGGGGCGATGACCCCGCAGGAATCCACTACACCTAAACTATAGATAACCTGTTGTAAATTACACTGCTATAGTTGAATATACGCAATATACTACTGTGCTATCATGGTGGTGATAGTGTATTATACGCAATATACTGTAACATCTTGGTGGTTATAGTGTGATATACGCAGTATCCTGTACTATCATGGTGGTGATAATGTGACATACGCAGTATACTGTACTATCATGGTAGTGACATATGCAGTATACTGTACTATCATGGTTTTGACATATGCAGTATACCCTTCCATCATGGTAGTGACATACGCAGTATACACCACCATCATGGTAGTGACACGCAGTATGCACCACCATCATGGTAGTGACATACGCAGTATACACTTCCATCATGGTAGTGACACGCAGTATACACCATCATGGTAGTGACATACGCAGTATACACTTCCATCATGGTAGTGACATACGCAGTATACACTTCCATCATGGTAGTGACATACGCAGTATACACCACCATCATGGTAGTGACATACGCAGTATACACCACCATCAGGGTAGTGACATACGCAGTATACACCACCATCAGGGTAGTGACATACGCAGTATACACTTCCATCATGGTAGTGACATACGCAGTATACACCACCATCATGGTAGTGACATACGCAGTATACACTTCCATCATGGTAGTGACATACGCAGTATACACTTCCATCATGGTAGTGACATACGCAGTATACACTTCCATCATGGTAGTGACATACGCAGTATACACTTCCATCATGGTAGTGACACGCAGTATACACCACCATCATGGTAGTGACATACGCAGTATACACTTCCATCAGGGTAGTGACATACGCAGTATACACTTCCATCAGGGTAGTGACATACGCAGTATACACCACCATCATGGTAGTGACATACGCAGTATACACCACCATCATGGTAGTGACATACGCAGTATACACCACCATCAGGGTAGTGACATACGCAGTATACACCATCATGGTAGTGACATACACAGTATACACCACCATCATGGTAGTGACATACGCAGTATACACCACCATCATGGTAGTGACATACGCAGTATACACCATCATGGTAGTGACATACGCAGTATACACCACCATCAGGGTAGTGACATACGCAGTATACACCACCATCAGGGTAGTGACATACGCAGTATACACCACCATCAGGGTAGTGACATACGCAGTATACACCACCATCATGGTAGTGACATACGCAGTATACACTTCCATCATGGTAGTGACATACGCAGTATACACTTCCATCATGGTAGTGACATACGCAGTATACACTTCCATCATGGTAGTGACATACGCAGTATACACTTCCATCATGGTAGTGACACGCAGTATACACCACCATCATGGTAGTGACATACGCAGTATACACTTCCATCAGGGTAGTGACATACGCAGTATACACTTCCATCAGGGTAGTGACATACGCAGTATACACCACCGTCATGGTAGTGACATACGCAGTATACACCACCATCATGGTAGTGACATACGCAGTATACACCACCATCATGGTAGTGACATACGCAGTATACACCACCATCATGGTAGTGACATACGCAGTATACACCATCATGGTAGTGACATACGCAGTATACACCACCATCATGGTAGTGACATACGCAGTATACACCACCATCAGGGTAGTGACATACGCAGTATACACCACCATCATGGTAGTGACATACGCAGTATACACCACCATCATGGTAGTGACATACGCAGTATACACCACCATCATGGTAGTGACATACGCAGTATACACCACCATCATGGTAGTGACATACGCAGTATACACCACCATCATGGTAGTGACATACGCAGTATACACCACCATCAGGGTAGTGACATACGCAGTATACACCACCATCATGGTAGTGACATACGCAGTATACACCACCATCAGGGTAGTGACATACGCAGTATACACCACCATCATGGTAGTGACATACGCAGTATACACCACCATCATGGTAGTGACATACGCAGTATACACCACCATCATGGTAGTGACATACGCAGTATACACCACCATCATGGTAGTGACATACGCAGTATACACCACCATCATGGTAGTGACATACGCAGTATACACCACCATCATGGGTAGTGACATACGCAGTATACACCACCATCATGGTAGTGACATACGCAGTATACACCACCATCAGGGTAGTGACATACACGAGTATACACCACCATCAGGTAGTGACATACGCAGTATACACCACCATCAGGGTAGTGACATACGCAGTATACACCACCATCAGGGTAGTGACATACGCAGTATACACCACCATCAGGGTAGTGACATACGCAGTATACACCACCATCAGGGTAGTGACATACGCAGTATACACCACCATCAGGGTAGTGACATACGCAGTATACACCACCATCAGGGTAGTGACATACGCAGTATACACCACCATCAGGGTAGTGACCATACGCAGTATACACCACCATCAGGGTAGTGACATACGCAGTATACACCACCATCAGGGTAGTGACATACGCAGTATACACCACCATCAGGGTAGTGACATACGCAGTATACACCACCATCAGGGTAGTGACATACGCAGTATACACCACCATCAGGGTAGTGACATACGCAGTATACACCACCATCAGGGTAGTGACATACGCAGTATACACCACCATCAGGTAGTGACATACGCAGTATACACCACCATCAGGGTAGTGACATACGCAGTATACACCACCATCAGGGTAGTGACATACGCAGTATACACCACCATCAGGGTAGTGACATACGCAGTATACACCACCATCAGGGTAGTGACATACGCAGTATACACCACCATCATGGTACTTGCTGCTAGGTGTGGCCTTCAATAAATGAACCTTCATTGTTTTTGTTTCTTAATGTGATTGCTTTGACTGTCTTTGTCAGCTTGTTTAGACTTGATGAGCTTTCTTACTTGTTTCTGTCAGTTTATTTAGTCTTTATCAGCTTTGTTACGTGTGTCTGTCAGCTTACTAACTTATGTACTTGACCTGAATAAATGCCTTGTGTTACTTCTGAGGACTTGTGTTACTTGTCGAATCCGTCACTTGATTGTTCGTTTTGCTTTTCCCTGTAAACGTTCTTGACGTTTTTGTTACTGCCAGTGTTTGTTTTCTTGTGTGCTCGAGCTGTGTCTTGTTTACGTGTTTGCTTGTTTGACTTACTTTAATAAGAAATGGAAAGCCAGACTTGATCTGACCCTCGAAGGGTTTTGCCAGTCATGATGGCAGACCAGTTCCCTTGTATTACTTCCTGCCTGCCAATATGCTTGTGTGTGTGTGTGTGTGTGTGTTTTTCTGCCTGCCACTATGCTTGTGTGTGTTTTCCTGCCTGCCACTATGTGTGTGTGATTGCTTGCCTGCCACTGTTTGCATGTGTGTTTTCCTGCCTGCCGCTATGTATGTGAGTGTTTACCTGCCTGCCACTATGTTTGTGTGTGTGTTTGCCTGCCATTATGCTTGTATGCGTGTGTTTGCCTGCCACAATGATTGTGTGTGTTTGACTGTCATTGTGCTTCTATGTGCCTGTCTGCCTTTCAATATGCTTGTATGTGCTTGCTTGCCATTGTGTTTCTGAGTGCCTGCCTGCCTGTCGCTGTGTTGTATATGCCTGTTTGCTTCCCTGCTTATATGTCTGCCTGGTACCTTGTCTGCCTGGTTCCTTGCTTGTCTGTCTGCCTGATGCCTTGCTTGTCTGTCTGCCTGGTGCCTTGCTTGTCTGTCTGCCTGGTTCCTTGCTTGTCTGTCTGCCTGGTTCCTTGCTTGTCTGTCTGCCTGGTTCCTTGCTTGTCTGTCTGCCTGGTTCCTTGCTTGTCTGTCTGCCTGGTTCCTTGCTTGTCTGTCTGCCTGGTTCCTTGCTTGTCTGTCTGCCTGGTTCCTTGCTTGTCTGTCTGCCTGGTTCCTTGCTTGTTCTGTCTGCTTCTGGTTCCTTGCTTGTCTGTCTGCCTGGTTCCTTGCTTGTCTGTCTGCCTGGTTCCTTGCTTGTCTGTCTGCCTGGTTCCTTGCTTGTCTGTCTGCCTGGTTCCTTGCTTGTCTGTCTGCCTGGTTCCTTGCTTGTCTGTCTGCCTGGTTCCTTGCTTGTCTGTCTGCCTGGTTCCTTGCTTGTCTATCTGCCTGGTTCCTTGCTTGTCTGTCTGCCTGGTTCCTTGCTTGTCTGTCTGCCTGGTTCCTTGCTTGTCTGTCTGCCTGGTTCCTTGCTTGTCTGTCTGCCTGGTTCCTTGCTTGTCTATCTGCCTGGTTCCTTATATGTTTTTTTTTATTGTTCTGTATTGGCTTAACAATAATATTTTCAGTATCATCAGTAGTACTAGTAGCATTGCTGTCGGTAGTAGTAGTAGTAATAGCAGGAGCAGCAGCAGCAGCAGCAGTAGTAGTTGTTGTAGCAGTAACAACTGTGGTAGTAGTAATAATCGTGGCAGTAGTACTAACAACTAGTAGTAGGAGGAGGAAGTAGAGATATCAGTAACACTGAAGGGTCAGTATCCCAGAATAACAAAAATTCAATTTAGTAGTAGTTGTTGTATTACAACAGCAGCAGCAACAGTAGGTTTATATCCAGCAGCAACAACAAAAACAGGGATATTTTTCAGCAGCAGGTATATTTACACCAGGTTTATTTATTAATTAGGGAACACTGTATCAACATTCGTGGCCCCAGACTATTATACATCTTAGCAGAAGATATCAGAAACACGTCTGGAACAAGTGTAGAAGACTTCAAGAGGAAACTGGGCAAGTATCTTCACCAGATCAACAAGGTTGTGATGGATATGTGGGGCAGCGGGCTTCCAGAATCAATAGCCTGGTTGACCAGGCAAGCACCAGACAAGCCTGGCCCATAGCCGGGCTCCGAGAGTAGTGAAACTCTCGAAACTCTTCAAAGGTATATCAAAGGTAAAGTATAGCAGGAACAGGTACAGGTGTATTTACAGCACCACCAGGAGGTATATTTATAGCAGCAGAAGCGTCAGTAATAGTGTTGGTGGAGTATAATTTTGGTGCCATGGTTGACCATGTGGACGTTGGTTCCTCTTGTTCATCTCCGCCTATACTGTGTCTTGACTTGCTTGATGCCTCTTGTGCTTGTGGGAACCCTATGTTCCTGCAAGTCACACACACACACACTCACACATTCAGGACCAGGAGCTGTGAGTCAACCCCTTCAATCACAAATAGGTGAGCAGGTGAATACACACACACACTGTTACTACTCTTTCTCTTCATACAAACCTTTGTTTCCCTTACTTATCTCCTTGATTTAGATAATAATAAGTTATTAACCGAGATATTTGACACTTGGTGGTGGACTTTAAACTGTGTGTAGACGACAGCAGTAATTACACAAACCAGTTGTGTGTGTGGCTAGGCTGCCGCCGCCGCTAACATTAGATTACCTTGAGTGCAGTTTTTTCCTCGTCTACACTGCGTGTTTGTTCCAGCACATATTGTTCCAGCTTTGTTCCAGCTCTTCATATCACAGTAAGTTACAACAAGTTATATTTCTATACATTGCTCCACAGTGTTGTATGTCTAAGTATACACTTTGGGGATAGTGTTGTATTATATGGTATATTTATGGATGATATTATGCAGTATATTCAAGTGTAGTATTATAGGGGTATATTTGTGTTATTATGGAGGTATATTTAAGTGTGCTGTTATGGCAGTATATTTAAGTGCTATTATGGCAGTATGTATATTTAAGTGCTATTATGGCAGTATATTTAAGTGTGTTATTATGGCAGTATATTTAAGTGCTATTATGGCAGTATATTTAAGTGCTATTATGGCAGTATATTTAGGTGTGCTATTATGGCAGTATATTTAAGTGCTATTATGGCATTATGTATATTTAAGTGCTATTATGGCAGTATATTTAAGTGTGCTATTATGGCAGTATATTTAAGTGCTATTATGGCAGTATATTTAAGTGTTATTATGGCAGTATATTTAAGTGCTATTATGGCAGTATATTTAAGGGCTATTATGGCAGTATATTTAAATGCTATTATGGCAGTATATTTAAGGGCTATTATGCCAGTATATTTAAGGGCTATTATGGCAGTATATTTAAGTGTGCTAAGATGGGTAGCTTTAAAATAAGATAGAAATAATATTGTGAGTAAAACCTTCCAAGTATACACCGTCAGACCTACAGTGTTCTTCCGTCTTTATCACCCAAGTTATTTGAACTTAATCTAACTTGACACTTCCCCCTCGTACTGCCTCCCTTTGTTTCCTGTCTTTCAGGTACTTTCCATACTCTGTCAGCCTCTCTATGGCTTTAACCTTTTCCTCCAAGCACCTTTAAAATGAATTAGACAAATATATGAGTGAGAAGGGATGTATTTGAGAAGGATCTGCCTTCCATGGGCCAGTTGATCTGCAGTCATCCTCCGTTCTTATCTTCTCTGTTCTTTTAGTTTTTTTAATTAGTTTTCTTATGTGGATCTGATTTACTGAGGGTGAATATTAAATGTAGTCTTGCCGACTCACCGTTGTCTCTCATTCTTGTAGCTTCCTCACATGTTAACTCATAAAGTTCACCGTTGTTTCCTCCACACACACACTGGTCCCAGTTTTCCTGATAAGTTTCCTTGATGCCTGAACTCTCTTGTGATCAGTAACTTGCTTGTACTCTATGCTAGCGTGTTGTTCTGTTGTTGGTCTCAAACTCTGTTCTGGGAGTCTTGTTACCATCTATCAGAAGCACTTGTCGATAGACACCTGTGTGGGTCCATGCTGCTGCTGCTGCTGCTGCTGCGTGCTCCGAGAAGGGCCTGACGTGCGCGTGTGTGGGCACATGTATATGCGTAGCAAGGTGGTGAACTTGCTCAGCCTTAGGGGCTGTGTGTGTGTGTGTGTTTGTGTGTGTGTGAGTGTGTGGTGGAAACGTGGGTATTACGCCACGGTGTTCCGTTACCTCCCCCACTCCATCCCCCACCATTCCACCACCCCAACTCAAACCCCCTACCACCAACCCCATACCACTCCCTCCACCTTCCTTTAGCCCTCTTCCACCTTCCCCCAACCCAACACTCACACGAACCCGCTACCTAGACAGTCTTCATGTCTGGTCTGAAAGTGGCTACTGAAATCTAACCCCCCCCCCAGTAAATGCAAAGTTACGAAAATTAGGGATGGGCAAAGAAGACCGCAGACAGGATACGGGCTCCGGGGTTAAAGTCTGCGAACCTTACTCAAGGAAAAGGACTTGGGGGTGAGCATTTTACCGAGCATGTCGCCTGAGGCGCACATCAACCGAATAACTGCTGCAGCAAATGTGCGTTGGCAGATCTAATATTATCTTTCAGAAACCTAAGCAAGGAATTATTTACGACACTGTTGGAGTATGCAGCACCATTATGGAGCCAACACCTGATCAAGCATGTCAAGAAACTGGAGGAAGTGCAGAGGTTTATAACGAGACTAGTCCTAGAGCTGAAGGGTATGCGCTATCCCCTTCCACTTTCCCCAACAGTCCGCTTCCAATTCCCCCAACATCGATCTGTTACGTCCTACCACCACCACCACACCACCCCAACTAACCCCACCAATTACCATAAAAATAAAAATTAAATACTTTTTTTCCCCTGGTATGACCCTCTAAAGAGGGTACATAAGGCAGTGAGATGAAAGAAATAGTGAAAGTAGAGTAGTAATCCAGGTTCAGCAGCAGCCCGGGCAACAACACCACAGTAAAGGACCCAGACAGTTTTTTTTCGTGAACATGGCTTATCCCACAAATTACGTAACAGATGTTATCCTACATCCTCCCAAACAGAAATTAATGGAGTCGGCTTCGGAGCCGAGTGCTCCGGGGCCGACTCTTGGGATCCAGTATTTATAAGAAATGAAAAATACCTCATGTTCTGGTGAAATTCCATCAGGCTTAAAAGGGCAGACGAAACTCTACCTCACAAAGGAGGCGGAAGCAGCAGTGCTAAAAATTACAGGACAGTGACACCATCACAAAACATAGAATTAATTAAAGGTCGTGAAACATCACCTAATTAATGTTATGCACAAGCACCCAAGTAGACATGGTTTTAGAGCAGCAGGATCAGGCTTATTATAACTATTAGGTGACTGTGACAAAAATCACTGAGACACTGGAAGATAAACTAAATAAGAGAACATTGTATCAACATTCTTGGCCCCAGATTATATGTATACAGAGGTAAATGTAGAGCTGTGGTCTACCCTCGTCTGGTCTGAGACCGGGTCTTGGGAAGATAATCCTCATTATCTGATAACAGATAATGGATTTTGCAAAAGCATTTGACAAATGTGACCTTAGAGTGATAGCTTGTAAAAGAGGTCATTAGGTATAACTCACGATAAGAGTCACAGCTCTGAGACTTATTACTAACCTTTGGACTCTTCTTTAAAATTTGCACATGTTTGATGTGCAAAATAACCACAATATTTTGCACATTGTGATATCACCTGTTTACTGTGACCTATTGAATATTTGATGTATGAGCTCCACGCTGGGGCTGTGTACTCTGTGATAGACCTTATGTCGTGTATAGTGTCTTTAATGATTCATTGTTTACCATTCTGAATGCTGTTTTAATATTTGAGTGTCTCACATGTGTAACCGATGTTGGAAGGTTTGTGTGTGCCTCTGGCGATATGCTGACCTTATTGGTTACTCATTCTTTTTTTCTCTTAGGCCTTATTCCTTAACTTGTCTTCTTTCCCTTGTATCTTATTTTTCTGTATATGCACATACTTTTAAAGTTCTGCTTACCTAGTTGCTGTTGTTGGGGTAGTTTCAGCTTTTGGCCCCACCTCTTTAACTGCATAAGACAGCACCTCTTTAACTGCATCAGACAGGACCTCTTTAACTGCATAAGACAGCACCTCTTTAACTGCATAAGACAGCACCTCTTTAACTGCATAAGACAGCACCTCTTTAACTGCATAAGACAGCATCTCTTTAACTGCATAAGACAGCACCTCTTTAACTGCATAAGACAGCTTTCTTTAAAGTCCTGTAATTCATTTACCTCTTTATCTTCCATCAAATGGTGTATAAACCGCAGTAGTAGTATCCCAGTGTAGTTGTGTTGTGTATTAGTGAGGGTAATTACAGTCAAGGTTAACAGCGTATACACCCCAGCAGCAGTATTACTATTGTATGTTAGGTTAATTACAAAGTCAAGGTTAACATTCTTTACACAGTAATTATTATGAGTGAGCAAGTGCAGTATAAGGCATAGATGTATTCTGAAGTTTTATGTATGATCATCATCTCATAAGTGGCACCAGCCTCATAATAGGAAAATTATTATTGTTCACTCTAAACCCATAAATCATACAGCGTCTGGGGGATGAGAGGCAATCAGGTTTGATGCGAGGAAGGAGAGAGTAGCTCTTGTTTCTTAAGATCGACAGTCATCACCAGCATGATAGCTCATGGTGGGAAAAGCTTCTCTTACGTTTCTTAACCCTAGGAAGGTATACTTGTAGACACATGTACAACACTTGGATATCTTTATTGAGGAAACGTTTCGTCACACAGTGGCTTCATCAGTCCATACAAAGTAGAAAAATGGTGAAAATCAGGAGGAGTTTGTGGTAATCAGTCCCTCAGCTTGGACTCCAGGCTGAGGGACTGATAACCCCAAACTCCTCCTCGTCTTTCACTCTTCTCTGTAATGGACTGAAGAAGCCACTGCTTGCCGAAGCGTTTCCAGAATAAAGGTAGGCAAATGTTGCACAAGTATGTGGTTTATATCACCAGCCACACTGGTGAAGGCCTCACTAGTGTTAAGTATTACCACTTTGTATAAGTGAGTAAACTTTGCACATCTCTGTGTTAAAATAACAGACACTGACGATATCCCCATCAGCCTACAAGTTTCCCAGCTCAGGCTAACCCGTGTCATTACCAGAAAACCTGTCGTACGTGATGGGTGTGTTAGATAAACATTCTTATTGCTTGAACCTTGTAAAATGTCGTATAAATCATGGTAGCCCACACAATGTAATATATATTTTGATTTTACCTACTAAGGTAGGGTAGTCATCCAGGGAAATACGTCCATTTTGGCATATAAGTGTAAAACTGAAGCATGCTAAATGCTTTGCACTCTGACAGGATTAAGATACATATGTAACAGTTGCGTATCTTCATTGTTGAAACATTTAGCCTACACAGTAGGCTTTTTCAGTCAGATATTGAGACAGCAGGTGTAGTAGTGAAATGAAGATGATGTAATCAGTCCATCAGGCTTGGAAAAAAAGTATTTGAGGTGGTCAGTCCCTCAACCTGGAGAAGAGTTCGTCTCCATGGAGCTGTACTCTTCTGATGGCCTCATTACATCATCTTTCACTAGTACACCTGCTGCCTCTGTATTTGACTGAAGAAGCCAACTGTGTAAGCAAAACGTTTCAACAATAAACATACCCAGCTGTTACACATGTATCTTAATCATCAACTTTTCGGTATTTTATACAATTTTCAATATGAAACAAAGTCACAATGTTTCGTTCAGTAGAAGCGTACAGTCGTTATTTAATTTTTATATATAAAAAAGTTGTTTCCTTGCATAGTGTACATTAAGGATGTGGAGGGAACATCCTTGCATCATGCGTTATGTTGGGTTAATCTTGGAGAGACAGTTGCTGGGTTTGAGAATGTCTCGTGCACACCACAGCTACTTCACCACCTTCACTGAAATGTTGTGTAAAAAGCTGTTTACTTGTTTGAGTGCAAGGAATATCTTTGTGTGTATTCTCATTGTGTCTTTCGTTGTATGTTAGTTACCATTTTGTCATATAGGTACTTGTCGATTAGACACTTGGCCTGTTGTGTGTGTGTGTGCGTGCATGTTTGTGATTGTAGGGGTAGATTCTCGGCTCCTGTCCCCGCCTCTTCGAGGGTCACTACTAGGTCCATTCTCTTCCTGCTCTTAGAACCTTGTCGTGTATGTGTGTGTGCTCACCTATATGTGGTTGCAAAGTCGAGTCTCAGCTCCTGGTCCCTCTGCTAGCTGCTAATAGATTTACTCTCCTGGTTTCGGGAGCTTTATCGTCCCTCTTCTTAAATCGAACACGGTATTAACATCCGTGGCCCTAAACTATTTTATATCTTACCTGAAGATATCAGAAACACTGTTGAGAAAAGTGTAGAAGTCTTTAAGAGGAAACTGGACAAGTGCTCCACCAATTGCCAGATCATCCAGGCTGTGATGGATATGTAGGGCAGCGGGCCACCAGCAGCAACAGCCTGGTTCCCCAAGCAAGCACCAGACGACGAGCCTGGCCCATGGCCGAGCTTCAGGAGTAGAAAAACTCTCGGAACTCATCAAAGGTATATCAAAGATATGTGTGTGTGTGTGTGTGTGTAGTAAAAAAATGGATTGAGTGTTGAGCGTTGTGAACTTGTACTCACCTACTTGTGGTGGCAGGGGTCGATTCATATCTCCTGGCTTCGCCAGGGACCACGACCATGCCACTGTGCTCATTTCAGGACACTTGTAGCAAGTGTAGTGGAAGGGATTAAATTTTCAACTCTGAGTTGATTTCCAGGTTATTTACCTCATCCCCCTCTCTTCTCTTCTTTCTCCCTTATCTTCCTTTCCCCTCCCTTATCATTCCTTCCCACTTTCCATCCTGATAACTGTCTACTTTGTATCCTCTGAACTCCTTAAGAGAGTGTCTTTCTGTTAGTGAAAGGCTCTTGATAAAAGGAATTAGAAGTACCTAACTCAAATCAAATCTGACTACATGTCAGGTGGTGAATCTTACCTGTACCTGCCTGTAGCAGGGGTCACTGTCCTTATGGCCCGGTCCGAGACCAGGCTTCCTGACTGACGGCCTGATCAATCAGGATGCTGGTGGCAGCCACACGTAGTCTGCGTGTCGGTGATCAGGTACTGATTTGAGAAACTTATCAAACTTCCACTTGAAAACAGCCAGGAGTCTGTTGGCAATTCCCCTTATGTATGAAGGGAGGCTTTTGAAGAGCCTTGGTACCTTTATTCTTATTGGGTTCTCTCTTAGTGTACTGATGGACTCAGAACCAGGTATATGATTCCTAGAAGTTGAGGAAATGACAGGTGTGGAAGCACATGTTTGCACACCTGTCGTTTCCTCAAGATTAGGATAGTTATTAAAGTGTGACACCGCTGTATGACTCTTGTAATAATATTGAAGTGTGTAGTTGCCACATTGTTAATTCTATGTTTGAAATTATTTTTTTTTCGTTAAATAACTTGATCATGCCTCATCTGAATGAGTTGAATCCTCAATGACTGATGCAGCGTGTGGATAACATTCTATCATGTTAGTTTGGGTTGTGTGGATTAAAATTTCATAATTTACCAACATAGTTAATAAACTTGGAATCGTTGTGGGGTGGGGGTCCATCTATTTGTATTTACAAAATAGTGTTTACAGGGGTCAGTAGAGTCTCAGCTTGTAACCCAGCTTTCCAGACTATTTTAATTGCCATTATTGGTTTCTGACCTTTTAGGCTTTATCATACCTACTGTTGAAGCTGTGTATTAAATTTGCTTCAACCAATTCTCACCTGAGAGTAAAGACGTATTTCTTAACAACCATATATGAGCTCGCAGAAGAGAAGGAAGAGAAGAGAAGAGAATAATCAGTCAGTGAGCACCACTTCCATACTGAATCACTGACGAGTTATGACAGAGAGGGAGAGAGTGAGGGGGGGGGAGGTGCCAGTACTTCACTCTAGACAAATTTCAGAAGTTTTTGAGAAATTGGCCTGGATGAATGATTATCACAGAAACATTGTCCACTCGCATATAAAAGTGTAGTCAAATGGTTTGATATAACATTGAATATTGACACAGACGTCACAGGTGAGAAGGTCATGCCACCCTACTGGTCTCAACCAACAGAGATAATGGCAAATCCTAAAATACTTCTTACATCTTATGAGCGTGGTAAGTTGTCACATACACAACTCTCAAGAAAATCAAATATTCAGATTGTAAACAAGAAAGTTCTGCAAAGATTGATGACTGTGGTGTTAATTTGATGATGTTGGGTAAAAATAATTTGGGCACAATATAAACCTTGTCATTATAATAATAACATAAAATACATATATAATACATAAGTTTGTATTTAACCTTAACAAATGTATGTTGTTTATTCTCTGCAAATAACTCTTCATCAGTTTCAACACTGATATGCCTCTTTAATAGAAAATTGTCTGAGTGTTTTTATGTCACCTAAGCATACCACTGAGTACTCTTAGGGTTCTGTCTTACCTTCCGTTACATTGTGGTGTTTGTGTTTGTTGTTTGCTGGGTGTTGTGTTTGCCGGGTGTTGTGTTTGCCGGGTGTTGTGTTTGCCGGGTGTTGTGTTTGCCGGGTGTTGTGTTTGCCGGGTGTTGTGTTTGCCGGTGTTGTGTTTGCTGGTGTTGTGTTTGCCGGGTGTTGTGTTTGCCGGGTGTTGTGTTTGCCGGGTGTTGTGTTTGCCGGGTGTTGTGTTTGCTTGGTGTTGTGTTTGCCGGGTGTTGTGTTTGCTGGGTGTTGTGTTTGCCGGGTGTTGTGTTTGCCGGGTGTTGTGTTTGCCGGGTGTTGTGTTTGCCGGGTGTTGTGTTTGCCGGGTGTTGTGTTTGCCGGGTGTTGTGTTTGCCGGGTGTTGTGTTTGCCGGGTGTTGTGTTTGCCGGGTGTTGTGTTTGCTTGGTGTTGTGTTTGCCGGGTGTTGTGTTTGCCGGGTGTTGTGTTTGCCGGGTGTTGTGTTTGCCGGGTGTTGTGTTTGCCGGGTGTTGTGTTTGCCGGGTGTTGTGTTTGCCTGGTGTTGTGTTTGCCGGGTGTTATGTTTGCGGGTGTTGTGTTTGCCGGGTGTTGTGTTTGCCGGGTGTTGTGTTTGCCGGGTGTTGTGTTTGCCGGGTGTTGTGTTTGCCGGGTGTTGTGTTTGCCGGGTGTTGTGTTTGCCGGGTGTTGTGTTTGTCCGGGTGTTGTGTTTGCCGGGTGTTGTGTTTGCCGGGTGTTGTGTTTGCCGGGTGTTGTGTTTGCCGGGTGTTGTGTTTGCCGGGTGTTGTGTTTGCCGGGTGTTGTGTTTGCCGGGTGTTGTGTTTGCCGGGTGTTGTGTTTGCCGGGTGTTGTGTTTGCCGGGTGTTGTGTTTGCCGGGTGTTATGTTTGCGGTGTTGTGTTTGCCGGGTGTTGTGTTTGCCGGGTGTTGTGTTTGCCGGGTGTTGTGTTTGCCGGGTGTTGTGTTTGCCGGGTGTTATGTTTGCGGGTGTTGTGTTTGCCGGGTGTTGTGTTTGCCGGGTGTTATGTTTGCGGGTGTTGTGTTTGCCGGGTGTTGTGTTTGCTGGGTGTTGTGTTTGCCGGGTGTTGTGTTTGCTGGGGGTTGAAGAAGAGCTCTTGATCCTACCTGCTGATGTTGGCAGTATTGATGTGGTGGAGCTCATCCTCTTAATAACAGTGAGTATTTCACAGTCCAGCGGATGACAGTTCATTTAACCTTAAACAGTGATAATCTGGCATAGGTTTGTCTAGTGTGCTTGAGGATTTCCTGTTTTCAGTTCGCACCTCACGACTTTGTTTTTATCGCCTTTTTCTTATGCTTCATTTGTTGACGTTGTGGTATGTTATAATTGATTATTTTTACTGATAGAGAACAATGTAACTTTTAACCTACACAGTAGGTTTCTTCAGTCAAATACGGAGGCAGCTGGTGTAGTAGTGGAATGATGGACCGATTACACCATCTTCATTTCACTATTATACCAGCTGCCTCCGTATTTGACTGAAGAAGCCTATTGTGTAGGTGAAACGTTTCAACAATAAATATACCTAACTGTTGCACATGTCTTAGTCATCAACGTAACTCTAACCTAAACTAACTTAAATAACATAAAATTTGCTGTAAACCGTATGTGAGATAAACCACATATAAATAACGAAGATGGGTTGTGTATTGTGAATATTGTTAGTATAGTCTGCGTGTGATGTGTACCAGTCAAGGTACGGCCAGTGATACATGTTGCTGTGGTCAGTGTTGTGCTGTGGATGGTATTTGTATTCTTAGCTAGTGTGTGGGGTCCCAGGAACAGTTCCTGACCTAGCCATCGTAGTGCGGTTAGTGTTGGTGTGGTCAGTGTTGTAGTGAGGATATTATGCAGGAATGTGAGGTGCGCAGAGTGTTGCGCAGCGTACTCAGCCACCCCGGTAGTGTCTCACAACCTCCCTCACTCCCTTGTGTGTTACTGTGTTGTGTTCTTCCCTCACTCTCCCTCCCTTGTGTGTTACTGTGTTGTGTTGCTTCACTACCTACCTCCCTCTCCCTCGTGTTGCTTCATTACCTACCTCCCTCTCCCTCGTGTTGCTTCATTACCTACCTCCCTCTCCCTCGTGTTGCTTCATTACCTACCTCACTCTCCCTTTCTTGTATGTTACTTACCTGTGTTGCTTTACACTTGTTTATTATTGCATCTGGCTACACTTTGAAGCTATCCCATTCATCTCACACATTGAGGTCTGTGGTTCGATCCCCGGTGCGGGTGGAAACATAAGGACGTGTTTTCTTAAGTCACCTGCTGTCCCTGTTCACCTAGTAGTAAAATGGGTATCTGAGAGTTAGTGGACTGGTGTGGGTCGCATCCTGGGGACAAAATTGACCTAATTTTCCCGAAATGCTCAGCATAACAAAGGGCTTTCTATATAGTAGTATGTCATTGATGTCAGCTAGGCCTGTATACCTTGTACAGTACTTGTAGAAATAAAGATTATTATTATTATTATTATTATTATTATTATAGTCACGCCAGGTTCTCTTATTGGCGGCTGTCCTGTGACGTAACTGGACGATGGTCAACTGGTCTGCTGGAACAAGTGTACAAGTCTTCAAGAGAAAACTGGACAAGTATCTTCACCAGGTGCCAGATCAACCAGGCTGTGATGAATATGTGGGGCAACGGGCCTCCAGCAGTAACAGCCTGGTTGACCAGGCAAGCACCAGACTAGCATGGCCTATGACCGGGCTCCGAGAGTAGTATGACTCTCGAAACTCATCAAAAGTATATCAGTGGTAAGGTCAAGTGTAATGGGGAGAGAGGGGAGGAGGATTTTATACCACAAGATTTGGGTTCACCCGCAGCGTACGATAGGCAATGATGGGGAGGGGAAGGGAGGGAGATTCCCACCCCTCCCCTCATCTATCATTCCTTCTTTCATATTTACACCTTCTTATTTACACCTCATCCCTTTTACCTATCCCTGTGCATCCTACACTCTCCCATCTCTTGATCTGTGACTCTCCCATCTCTTGATCTGTGACTCTCCCATCTCGTCCTCTGATCTGACTCTCCACTCTGATCTGTGCTTCATCTCACTCTTCTCTGATCTGTGACTCTCCCATCTCGTCTTGCTCCATTGTTCTCCTCTCGCATATGTACCCGCCCGTTGCACACCCGTTTTAACGGCGCTATTACGGTACCCGAAGACAACGGTAGAAGTGGCGGTGATGGGCACAACTGGTTTTGATTTGTCGGTTCCTTGGGAATACAGTGTTCTGGTGGTGGTGTTGTGTCGTGTGGTGTTCAGTTTGTGGTGGTGGTGTTTAGTGTCGTGATGGGTGTGCTCAGTATTGTGGTGGTGGTGTTTAGTGTCGTGATGGGTGTGCTCAGTATTGTGGTGGTGGTGTTTAGTGTCGTGATGGGTGTGCTCAGTATTGTGGTGGTGGTGTTTAGTGTCGTGATGGGTGTGCTCAGTATTGTGGTGGTGGTGTTTAGTGTTGTGGTGTGCTCAGTATTGTGGTGGTGGTGTTTAGTGTCGTGATGGGTGTGCTCAGTATTGTGGTGGTGGTGTTTAGTGTCGTGATGGGTGTGCTCAGTATTGTGGTGGTGGTGTTTAGTAATTTGATGGTTGTATTGTGTTCAGTATTGTGGTGGTTGTGTCTAGTATTGTGATTGTTGTGTTGTGATGGCGATTATGTTGTGTTGTTGTGGGTCGTGTTTAGTGTTGTGGTGGTGATGTTGGGTGAAGTTATGACTTATTATTATTATTATTATTATCAAAACTAAGCGCTAAACTCGTAATAGGCATACACTGCTGTGCGTGTTGGTGTGAGATGTTCACGGCGAATTTGTCGGTCATTATATTCGTGTGTATGACTATGATTGTATGACTGTGTATGATTGTATGACTGTGTATGATTGTATGACTGAACCATCTACCTTCATAGGTAAGGATGTCTTTCAACGGCCTCACCTCAAAGAACTCCATATATAGATTGTTCAGTGTGTATGACTGTTCAACTGATCTTTGTTAAACTTTTCCCCTCTTTCTCTCGTACCCCTGAAGGGAGGGAGAAGCCTTGGTGCTAGTGAGAGGCCTTGGTGCTAGTGAGAGGCGCTCTATCCACGGAACTACACTTTCTCGACCCTCATTCCCTGGATGTAGAGGTGAGATACATAATTCACGCCAGGAAAATTTACGCCAAGAAAAGGTCACGCCAGGCACATTTTACAAAGGCAAATTTACACCATGAAAATTCACACCGGAAAAATTTACACCTGGAAAATTTGCATAAGGAAAATTTACATCAGGAAAAAATAACACAAGGAAATTTCTCACCAGGAAAATTCTGGAGGGATTGATTCCAAATCTGCACCAAAAAAATTGCTTTAATATTCACGAAGAGTGATGATCCTGACTGACACCCATTACACCTGATTATAATAATAATGCCAATCAGCATCCCTCTTCCCCTTTTTTATCTCCTGAACGGCAATTACAATAATTACATATACATATACGTTAGGCGCTAAACCTATGTGGTTCATTCATCGGAAATTACATTAATAAAAGTGATTTCTTGTTTGTGAGTGAGGAGGGAGAGGAGGACAACGGAGAACAATATGATGTTCCATGAAGACAAATTCCAACTGCTCCGTTATGGAAAACTGGAGGAGATAATAACTAGAACTGGGTATACTACAAACTCTGATCATACAATAGAGCGGAAAAATAATGTGAGGGACCTGGGAGTTGTAATGTCTGAGGATCTCACTTTCAAGGATCACATCAGTACCACGATCACAACGGCAAAGAAAATGATAGGATGGATAATGAGAACGTTCAAAACAAGACATGCCAAGCCAATGATGATCCTTTTCAAATCACTTGTTCTCTCTAGGCTGGAATATTGCTGCACATTAACATCTCCGTTCAAAGCAGGTGAAATTCGTGAAGGATCACCTTAAAGACTTGTGAAGGATCACCTTGCTCGCTTGGTGAAGGAGAACAGATTCGAGGAAATAATTAAAGGTCACGTCTCGAGGATGCTTGAGAAGTACGTCACCGATGAGCGGATCCAAGAGCTAGCGTCTTTCGGGCGAGGCCACCCAGAATGCGACATTTCTCATTATTACGAGTTTCCAGACGAATCCATGGGCGGAAATCTGGAGAAGAGTTCCAGGAACGCTGATGCTGCCCAGGGCTTCAGTGACCTTGATGTCGCCCTGCGCTGCAGTGACCTTCATGCCTTACAGTGCTGCGCTGACTCCGATGTCGCCCAGAACTACCGTGACTCTGATGACTCCCAGGACAGCAGTGATTCTGGTGCCTTCCATGGCTACAGTGACCCTGATGCTTCCCAAGGCTACAATGACTCTGATGCTTCCCAGGTCTACAATGACTCTGATGCCTCCCAGGTCTACAATGACTCTGATGCCTCCCAGGGCTACAATGACTCTGATGCCTCCCAGGGCTACAATGACTCTGATGCCTCCCAGGGCTACAATGACTCTGATGCCTCCAAGGGGTACAATGACTCTTGTGCCTCCCAGGGCTACAATGACTCTGATGCCTCCCAGGGCTACAATGACTATGATGCCTCCCAGGGCTACAATGACTCTGATGCCTCCCAGGGCTACAATGACTCTGATGCCTCCCAGGGCTACAATGACTCTGATGCCTCCCAGGGCTACAATGACTCTCATGCCTCCCAGGGCTACAATGACTCTGAGGATTCAATTTTTAAGATGAAGTCACATCTGCGGTGCCTCGTATCCGAGAGAAACTCTCTCCACACATTGTCAGTAGAGGGAACACTGCAACGAGCTTTTCACCACCACCAAAACGTCCTTGAGCTGGAGCTCGAGCGTAGGGAGGAACCTTATACCTCAGCCGAAGTCAATAGATTTATGTATCACTTGACTCGGCAGTTGAACATCGTGACGAACCTTCCTGAAGAATGGGACAGCGATCGTATAAGAGAACGACTCAGGGAATGTTTTGATTTACAGCAACTGTTCTTACCTCCCTTGAGGCTGCTGAGGTTCCAGTGATAGATAACAACGCTTCAGACAGAGTTAAACACCGGCCAGCGGTAGAGTCGTGTTAAATGCCGCCCAGCAGTAGCGGTAGAGTAGGCATATAAATACTTTATCTAGTATTTGTTTATTTCTTGAGAAGGAGGAGGAAGATTATGATGATAATTGAGGAGGATGGGAAAATTCAGATAAAGGAGGGAAAAGACTACTTTTCACTGTGGAAATCCAGAAAAAAATAGGTATAAAAAAGGGAAAAAAATGTCATATAATAAATAAATTAACCATCAACTAACAAAAATAATACATTACTTGAATACATTATCTACACTCCTAAATAAATCCAGTTACGAAAATTTTGGTACGACGCCTCGTGTGTTGTGGCTGGAGGAATTAACTACATCTCGGGAAAATCTTTGAGAAGCTCTAAATCGGTAGGAGGTCCAGAGAATGGGGTGCACTGGGGGAAGATTCGAAGATGGGGAGGGTAGCTTAGATTTCTTGGATCAAGAACCCTTCACCAGGTGTTGTGCCAGAGATGTGGAAGGTGGCTAATGGTTCCTGTGTTAAAATCAAGGGATAAGTCCATTCCATCAGATTACCATCCGATAAGCCTGACGTCTACCTTTGATATACCTTTGAAGAGTTTCGAGAGTTTATCTACTCTCTGAGCCCGGCCATGGGCCAGGCTCGTCTGGTGCTTGCCTGGTCAACCAGGCTGTTGCTCCTGGAGGCCCGCTGATTTTTTTTTTGGGGGGAAGCATGGGCCTACAAGGTCAACACGAAGTTAAAATAATAATAATAATAATAATAATTAAGGTCAACATGGGATGGTCAATGGCTCAGAATTTCACCCTGCCTCATTTTTTGGGTAAATTCTTTAGTGGGAATATTATCTCTGTATTATTTTTGTCAGCAAAATAATTCACCTACTTTTTTAACTGCAGACACCAGCCCCCCCCCCCTTGGTAGACCAGACAGTCAACCTAGCTGTTAGCACTAGACGCACCGTGTGCAACGTAGGCATCACAGACTGGCTGATTGAGAACCAACTACACGAAATTACCCAGTTCCCTCTTAAAGTGTGTCAGGTGGTGTGTTAATAATCTGTGTGTGAGGAAGGGTGTTGAGTAAGCGAAATTTTATGATTTTTTTTTTTTTGAGGAAGCTTACTCATAGGTATATTTTATCTAAAAAAATAGTTTTTCAGAAATACCTTGAAAATGCCTTGAGTCGTCAAAAAATGCAATAAAAAAACGTTTTACAGCATTTTTGAATATTTATAAATTATTTACATATTTTTAAAAAATTCCATTAAAAATCTTTAAAAATCAATATTATTATAGAATATTTCATATTATTTTTCAAAAAAATACATGAAACATTAAAAAGCTCAGAAAAAAGTGCTAAAATAGTATTTTATTGGATATTTCGACGTTTTAGAGCGGTTTGAGTCTGCGAGTTATCTTTTAGTGCACCGATTGCAAGTCTGCTTTTGAAAAGTCTAGGTTCCTTTACATCTGTTGCTATCTGGTCCTCTTGCTTTCATAGTGAGAGTAATTTCGGTGTGCAGATTTGGGACCAGTCCTCCATGATGCATTTGCGTTTCTGCCACCTTTGTAGAGCTATATCGGCGGTTTTTAATGACTGTGGGATGACGCTTGTGCGTAGACATGAGGCAGCCACCGGCTTTGTTTATAATCCAGCATGGCTCAGTTTCCCCTTACTGCATTCTTTCTTATGTATCCACGTATAACACATTTAAGCATGACAATGTTTGTGATGATATACAAATAACCCGCACATAAAGAGCAGCTTATGACGACGTTTCGCTCTGTGGTTGTAGTTCTCTCTTTCCCTCCTTCCTCTCCTTCCCTCCTTCCTCTCCTTCCCTCCTTCCCCTTCCCTCCCTCCCCTCACACACAAAAACAGTGTGACTAAATTATGAGGTGTTGTGTGGACTGATGATAACCACGCCTCTCAGTCGCCTTGCTATCTGCCCCACCTTCACCTTCCTAGGTGAACGAGGGCGTGGCTAGGTGACGGAGCATTTAGGTGGGGAGGCGAATAGGTAAGCGATGGGGTTAGCTAGGTGAGTGTGACTGTAAATGGTACAAAATCGAACAGGACCGTCGTCGTAAGCTCTCTTCTGTGTTCATGTTATTTGTTTATAGGTAGGGTGGCTAGGTGAGTAAAGCAGGGTGGCTAGGTGAGTAAGGCAGGGTGGCTAGGTGAGTAAGGCAGGGTGGCTAGGTGAGTAAGGCAGGGTGGCTAGGTGAGTAAGGCAGGGTGGCTAGGTGAGTAAGGTAGGGTGGCTAGGTGAGTAAGACTCCTCTGAGAATTCTACCCTGGCAGCCGGGTCTGGGATCAAGCGTCTTATTTTACTATCTGGTCCACCAGACTCTTGCTGCTAGCAGCATGTAAGACCACACACCCATTACAACCTGACTGATTAGATAGGTCCAGTTTCATCTTCAAAACTATTAACTTTCTTCTGGGAATATATCTAATGTCTGCTGGTAGCAGGTTGAAGAGTCTTGGACCACGCATGTTGATATAGTTTTCTGATTGTGCCTGTTGTGCCCCTAATTTTCATTGGCTTTATTCTACAATTCTTGCCATATCTCTCACTTCAGTAAGTTGTTATGGCAGTGTGGGTAGTTAGGGACCTGGCTCTCAAATATTTTCCATGCTCACTGTATATTGAGGGAAATACACACGAATGTATACATTTAAAACAGTTTTATTGAAGACGTTTTGGTACTGGATCTTGAAGTAATCAAGGTCCCATTCCGAAACGTCTTTATGAAACGTGTCCTTTTTATGCATGCATGTACTTTTATCTCAACTTATCGTCAATCATTTGTCTTCTTACTAAATACTGTATATTATTAGTCATTATTATTAGTTATTAGTCATTATTAGTCATTAGTGCAAGTTCTAGGTGTTCACGGTAGCTCAGACGTTTCATTCCCCTCTAGGGAGGTTCCTTGATGCTGGTGAGGGGCTCTTGATCTAGGAAATTGGATCTGTGCTTCCATCGCCCCCCCAATCCACAGGCGCTGTATAATCCCTACGGGTTTAGTGCTTAACATAATAATAATTAGACGTTTCATTGATTCTCTGTACGTTTTCTAGCTTTTTACCTGACCAGCCGGGGTGTGGTTCGTACGGCGGTTTGCGTGCGTCCGGCAGTAACAGCCTGGTTGATCATGTCCTGATCCACCGCGAGGCCTGGTCATGGACCGGGCCGCGGGGGCGTTGGTCCCCCGGAACACCCTCCAGGTTTACTCCGGGTATGCCATGAAAGGAGCTGTGAGCACAGAACAATATTCCAGGCGTGAGAGTATGATTGGTTTGAATAGTGCCATCATTTGGCGTGACATATCTTGTTTTGAAGGTTCTCATTATTCACCTACGTCATTTTCATGATTTTTGCTACATTTGCCTTAATGTGTTCTGAACAATTGCTCATCTGACATCATTGCCAAGTGTTTTACGTAACTTTTTGTTCTCAGAGTTGGTCGACCTGTGTTCTGTTTCATGTGCTCAGTTTAAGGTAGTTATATATCACCATTGAATATTATTGTTTTGCTTACTGGAAAATTTTGTTCTCATCTGATTTAATTTTTCTGTATCTTTTAGTGAGGCGACTTTTATGCTTATTTTGGTATCGTGCACAAAGGATGAAATGAAGCTGTGGTTGTGTTTTTATCCTTGTATGCTATGAGGATGAGAAACAGTGAAGGAGCCAAGTATATGCCTTGGGGCACTCAACTTTTTTACTGGCCTAAAACTGGATTTTGTGTTGTTTACCACCACGGTATTGTGATGTGTTTGTTAGAGAGGGTTAAGTAAGGTAGGTGAGTGACGGGGGATAGTGTAGAATGTTAGACAGGTGAGTGATTGTGATGTGTTTGTTAGAGAGGGTTAAGTAAGGTAGGTGAGTGACGGGGGATAGTGTAGAATGTTAGACAGGTGAGTGAGGTAGGTTCCCAGTGTAGTTGCTGCTTGCCGCCCGTCTTGACGTGTAGAAGCTCACTTCTCGCTGTCCTCAGAGTGGAGTCAAGTGTAGTACTTTGATAATATTGACCTTGTACATAACACTGAGGCCAACCACATCCCTCCTGTGTTG
Organism: Cherax destructor; assembly: GCA_009830355.1. NCBI lineage: Eukaryota > Metazoa > Arthropoda > Malacostraca > Decapoda > Parastacidae > Cherax > Cherax destructor. The sequence continues at coordinate 207,780 of WNWK01000735.1, read as the reverse complement.
AAGGCTCTGCTGAAATGACAGATCTATCCAGGCTGGGTCCAGGGAAGACACGAGCCGTCTTGCTCTTGTTAGTCCTGGAAACAACTCTGTAGCAGCACTGGTTTAACTGGTGGTGTGTACACTAATCTGAGCACCACCACCTTCATATTCCTGAAGATGATTATTCTATATTTGGTAGCTTTCCACATGTCGCCCATGTTATTGTGTTTTTATGTGTGTCCTGATTAAGAGGTTTGTTGTGATGTCGTTCACCTGGGTTCTTTACTCTTTCCGGTTGTATGAGTTGTCTTCCTCTCATGTGGTACTCTTCCTCTGGCCTCCTTCTCATGTGGTACTCTTCCTCTGGCCTCCCTCTCATGTGGTACTCTTCCTCTGGCCTCCCTCTCATGTGGTACTCTTCCTCTGGCCTCCCTCTCATGTGGTACTCTTCCTCTAGCGTCCCTCTCATGTGGTACTCTTCCTCTGGCCTCCCTCTCATGTGGTACTCTTCCTCTGGCCTCCCTCTCATGTGGTACTCTTCCTCTAGCCTCCCTCTCATGTGGTACTCTTCCTCTAGCCTCCCTCTCATGTGGTACTCTTCCTCTAGCCTCCCTCTCATGTGGTACTCTTCCTCTGGCCTCTCTCTCATGTGGTACTCTTCCTCTGGCCTCTCGCTCATGTGGTACTCTTCCTCTGGCCTCTCGCTCATGTGGTACTCTTCCTCTGGCCTCTCTCTCATGTGGTACTCTTCCTCTGGCCTCCCTCTCATGTGGTACTCTGTTATCTTGCAGGTTGTACATGTCAACACTACTGGTCTGTAGTTCAGCATCTCTTGTTTGTCATTTTTTATGAAGCTCTGTTCTACATGTGCAGTTGTTCGGACTGTAAATGCGATACAGCCAATAACAGTGAAAGAAATATTGCAGAACAAACTTTTATTTAGACAATAAAAGCTTGTTCTTCAACGTATTTTTCATAACTGCAGCTGTCCAGCATTTATTCAGCTCTCATGTCTCTGTTGATCTGTTGCAGATACTAGTTAGTAACCTACATAGGATCTCTGCGGCCTCCTACTGTATCCATGGTGAGAGTTTATCTGGTTCCTTTGACTTTATTGTGTCCACTTTCTTCCAGTGTTTTTTTTTTTTTGTCACAGCTACGTGGTGTAGGATCGTGTTGCAACACTTTCTTCCAGTGTTTTTTTTCTTCTGTCACAGCTACGTGGTGTAGGATCGTGTTGGAAGGCCTCTTTTCACTCGTTTCCGGTAAATATACTATTTCACTCTTGAATACTACTTGGAATCTTTTATGGAATTCCTCAAGTATTTCCCAGTTATCCTTCCCGAGTTTTCAGTTTTCTTCAGTGGTAATTTACGCCAGCTGTAGTAGTGGTGGTGGTTTGTATACTAGTGAGGGGGTAGTGATGGTCCTGGTCTGTACGCTAGTGTGATAGTGTTGTTGTGTGTACATGGGCAGTGTTGTTGGTGGTGAGCATGGTGTCTGTGTGTTTACATGTACAGTGTTAGTGTTGGCAGGTGTGATGTGTGTGGTGGTAGTGGGCGTGATGTGTACATGTGCAGCGTTAGTGTAGTGGGCGTGGTGTGTGTGTGTGTGTGCATGTGCAGTGTTGGTGGTAGTGGGCGTGGTGTGTGTACATGTACAGCGTTAGTGGTGTGTGTGTGTATGTGCGCACAGTGTTAGTGGTGGTGTATATATCACATACATCAGTGGGGCGTAGCTTATGTTAGACAGTTTACCTTGTCTTAGTGTACCTGTGACATACATGTGTAGTGGATATGGGCGTATTAGTGTGAATTATGGCGTATTATTGTGGTGTTGAGCGTACGAGTGTGGGTGCAGGTGTTGGTGAGCATGGTGACAGGAGAAGTGTTGGGTGCATGATCAACTTTCTCAGGATGTGAGGGAGGAGTCTCGGACGGGTCTGGAACTTTAATGATAATCATGCACCTCAGAGAAGTAAAGTGTGGACATATATGGCGATCATCAAGTTGTACCTTGAGAAACGTGTTTTACTATGGAAACTCCCCGTCCCCAGGTGTCTTGTAAATGTTTCTACTTCTTGTCTCTTACCACTCCTCTATTTACCTCTGAAAGTTTCCTGGGTGCTACTCCTGTTACTCACGAGTAGAATCCAGGTTGTTGTTGGTCCACATAGCCATCGCAGCCTACCTGGTCTGCCACTTGTATCTTTCACCTCCTTATTACCTCATTCCCTTTCTGTCACTTAATTGTTTGCAGGGGGTTGAACTATAACTTTTGGATCCGCCTTCTGACTTTTATCGATTAGGTTTTACTGATTCCTGGTTTCCAGGTTCATTTCTAATATTGAAGTTTCCTGTACCACCTGGTCGCCTGGTCGTCCAGCTTCTCATTACCCACAACCTGGAAAACAATTTCTTAACGTCACTATGACTGATCTGTTCCTTTATCTATCCCCTATATCCCTTGTATGTGTGTGTTAGGACGTCACTATGATCTGTTCCTTTATCTATCACCTATATCCCTTGTACTGTACGTTTGTTAGGGCCTAGCACTAAATGTGCTTCCTTGTACTGTATGTGTGTTTGGGCCTAGTACTAAATGTGCTCCCTTGTACTGGATGTGTTAGGGCCTAGCACTAAATGTGCTCCCTTATACTGTATGTGTATGTTTGGGCCTAGCATTGTGTCTGTATGTGTTCACGGCCGATTAGATATTTGAGAGCCAAGGAAGGGTGAGAGGGAGGGCACTCTCACACTCACGAACTTGTCAAGCCCACCTCTCCCTCTCTTCCGTCCCCTCCCATCCCTTCCCAGCACCTCCCTCCACTCCTTTCTTTGCCCCTCCCCTCCCTTTTTCCTTCACTCCCCCCTCCTTGCCCCTTACCCACAATAACCTTGCTAGACGAGGCCACAATACCGGACTTGTACCTGGCGCCCTCCCCCTCCATCACCTTCCCTCACCTGCCCACACACACCCGGATGATTGCCTCCAACCAGCCTGTCTATCTTCCAGTCAGCCTGTCTGTTTTCCAGTCAGCCTGTCTAGCTTCCAATCAGCCTGTTTATATTCTAGTCATCATGTCTGTCTTCCAGCCAGCGTACCTTTCTTGTAGTTTATGTGCCTTTTCAGCTTGTGTGTGTGCGTGTGTCTGTGTCTGTATGCTCCTTTTTTACTTTTCTCTGGTTCTTTCATTTTCGTGGTAATCCTTGCTGTTAGCCCTGTGATCATGAGATGTGTGCATCCCTCATATTTACCCTTCCGTTCACCCATTTGTTTCTCTCATTCTTCAGGGATTTTTGTGCCCTGTCCCATTACTGTTTCTCTCCCAAACTCCCTTTTCCTGGTGAGATTGGTAATAATATCAGACGATATTACATTCAAAGAGCACACTGTTGTTGCTATCTCAACCACAAGGAAAATGATAGGCTGGATAAGTCGTATCTTCAAAATAAAAAAATGTCAAGCCAGTGAAGATACTTTCAGTTGCTTATTCTCTTTAGACTGGAATATTGCTGCACATTAACAACCCTTTTTAAGGCAGGCGAAATGGCCTTATAAATTTGTGTTCAAGAAAGTGTCCATAAGGTTGATTACATAGTTTGTATCTAGTTTGGTGATCACCACTGGTGATACTATTGAAATCGCTTGCAACAGTGCAGTGTGTAGAGACCAGTATAGCCACACCGGCACTATATCTTAGAATATAACTGATTACAAAAGTATAACATTATTGTACACAAGTGTGAACAGTTATAACTAGGATTTGTGGTGTTGGATCAAAATATGCAGGATTTGCTGCAGTTTTTGAATGTAGTGAAATTTGTAGTTATGTAGACTTAGTTGTAAGGAAGTGATATCCATATTTTGAAGCAGCCAATGATAAAACTGATATCGCTGATGGCACCTCAGATAGTATGGCTATAATTTACTGCTTTATGAGGATTGTGTTGACTCACTGGAGGAGTGACGCTGCCCAGTAAACTCGCTCCTCGGACCAAAATATGTAAACACTCTTGTCTTGACGATGACTGAGACACTTGTTCAACATTTGCGAATCTTTATCTATAAAAAAGGTTTCGCCACACAGTGGCTTCATCAGTCCAATGCAGAGAAGAACGGTGAAAGAAAGAGGAGATTGAGGTAATCAGTCCCTCAGACTGGAATCAATGTGTTCAATGCATCAATCTTGAAGATTGATGTATTGGCTTTACGCAGGCCCATGATGTTGGCTTCACGCAGACCCACGATGTTGTCTTCACGCAGACCCACGATCTTGGCTTCACGCAGACCCACGATCTTGGCTTCACGCAGACCCACGATGTTGTCTTCACGCAGACCCATGATGTTGGCTTCACGCAGACCCACGATGTTGTCTTCACGCAGACCCACGATGTTGGCTTCACGCAGACCCACGATCTTGGCTTCACGCAGACCCACGATGTTGTCTTCACGCAGACCCATGATGTTGGCTTCACGCAGACCCACGATGTTGTCTTCACGCAGACCCACGATGTTGTCTTCACGCAGACCCACGATGTTGGCTTCACGCAGGCCCATGATGTTGGCTTCACGCAGACCCACGATGTTGTCTTCACGCAGACCCACGATCTTGGCTTCACGCAGACCCACGATGTTGTCTTCACGCAGACCCACGATGTTGTCTTCACGCAGACCCATGATGTTGCCTTCACGCAGACCCACGATGTTGTCTTCACGCAGACCCATGATGTTGTCTTCACGCAGACCCAAGATGTTGGCTTCACGCAGACCCACGATGTTGTCTTCACGCAGACCCACGATGTTGTCTTCACGCAGACCCACGATGTTGTCTTCACGCAGACCCACGATGTTGGCTTCACGCAGGCCCATGATGTTGCTTCACGCAGACCCACGATGTTGCTTCACGCAGACCCACGATCTTGGCTTCACGCAGACCCACGATCTTGGCTTCACGCAGACCCACGATGTTGTCTTCACGCAGACCCATGATGTTGCCTTCACGCAGACCCACGATGTTGTCTTCACGCAGACCCAGATGTTGTCTTCACGCAGACCCAGATCGTGCTTCACGCAGACCCACGATGTTGTCTTCCGCAGACCCACGATGTTGTCTTACGCAGACCCATGATGTTGACTTCACGCAGACCACGATGTTGGCTTCACGCAGACCCACGATGTTGTCTTCACGCAGACCCATGATGTTGGCTTCACGCAGACCCACGATGTTGTCTTCACGCAGACCCATGATGTTGACTTCACGCAGACCCACGATGTTGGCTTCACGCAGACCCACGATGTTGGCTTCACGCAGACCCACGATGTTGGCTTCACGCAGACCCACGATGTTGGCTTCACGCAGACCCACGTCGGCACTTACAGCCCGGCTTCTCAGGATTTTTCCTCAAGGATTTGTCAAGTTGAACCACTTTGTCAAATCCAATATCTTGTGCCACTTGTGTGGTCACCTGGGAGGCCCATCAGCGCTCCTTCCCTCTCATGCTTATTCACAACACCACCGGACATTCCCCACTCGCTCTGCATAACCAGGGTCACTGGACATTCCCCACTCTGCATAACCAGGGTCACTGGACATTCCCCACTCGCTCTGCATAACCAGGGTCACTGGACATTCCCCACTCGCTCTGCATAACCAGGGCCACTGGACATTCCACACTCGCTCTGCATAACTAGGGCCGCTGGACATTCCCCACTCTGCATAACCAAGGCCACTGGACATTCCCCACTCGCTCTGCATAACCAGGGCCACTGGACATTCCCCACTCGCTCTGCATAACCAGGGCCACTGGACATTCCCCACTCGCTCTGGATAACCAGGGCCACTAGACATTCCCCACTGGCTTTGGATAACCAGGGCCACTAGACATTCCCCACTCTGCATAACCAGGGCCACTGGACATTACCCACTCTGCATAACCAGGGCCACTGGACATTCCCCACTGTCTCTGCATAACCAGGGCCACTGGACATTCCTACTGGCTCTGCATAACCAGGGCCACTGGACATTCCCACTCGCTCTGCATAACCAGGGCCACTGGACATTCCCCACTCGCTCTGCATAACCAGGGCCATTGGACATTCCCCACTCGCTCTGCATAACCAGGGCCACTGGACATTCCCCACTGGCTCTGCATAACAAGGGCCACTGGACATTCCCCACTGTCTCTGCATAACCAGGGCCACTGGACATTCCCCACTGGCTCTGCATAACAAGGGCCACTGGACATTCCCCACTCGCTCTGCATAATAAGGGCCACTGGACATTCCCCACTCGCTCTGCATAATAAGGGCCACTGGACATTCCCCACTCGCTCTGCATAACAAGGGCCACTGGACATTCCCCACTGTCTCTGCATAACCAGGGCCACTGGACATTCCCCACTGGCTCTGCATAACAAGGGCCACTGGACATTCCCCACTCGCTCTGCATAATAAGGGCCACTGGACATTCCCCACTGGCTCTGCATAATAAGGGCCACTGGACATTCCCCACTCGCTCTGCATAATAAGGGCCACTGGACATTCCCCACTCGCTCTGCATAACAAGGGCCACTGGACATTCCCCACTCGCTCTGCATAATAAGGGCCACTGGACATTCCCCACTCGCTCTGCATAATAAGGGCCACTGGACATTCCCCACTCGCTCTGCATAACAAGGGCCACTGGACATTCCCCACTGTCTCAGCATAACAAGGGCCACTGGACATTCCCCACTCGCTCTGCATAACAAGGGCCACTGGACATTCCCCACTCGCTCTGCATAACAAGGGCCACTGGACATTCCCCACTCGCTCTGCATAACAAGGGCCACTGGACATTCCCCACTCGCTCTGCATAACAAGGGCCACTGGACATTCCCACTCGCTCTGCATAACAAGGGCCACTGGACATTCCCCACTCGCTCTGCATAACAAGGGCCACTGGACATTCCCCACTCGCTCTGCATAACAAGGGCCACTGGACATTCCCCACTCGCTCTGCATAACAAGGGCCACTGGACATTCCCCACTCGCTCTGCACAACAAGGGTCTTTATAGTATGTCACTGATGTCAGCTAGGTCTGTGTACCTTGTACATGTACTTGTAGACATAAAGATTATGTAAATTAAAACTCCCGTCTTGTTTTATGGCACTTTTTCCACAGACCAGCCTGGTCTCATGGGAAGGCTCTACCTGGCAGCCGAGGGTCTATTGGTAATTCCCCTTATGGCTGGTGGGAGGCTGTTGAACAGTCTTGGGGCCCGGACACTTATTGTGTTTTCTCTTAGTGTACTAATGGCCCCCCTACTTTTCATTGGTGGTATGTTGCATCACCTGCCAAGTCTTTTGCTTTCGTAGGGAGTGATTTCTGTGTGCAGATTAGGGACCAGTCTCTCTTAAGATTTTCCAGGTGTAGATTATGATGTATCTCTCTCGCCTGCGCTCCAGTGAGTACAAGTCAAGTACTTCCAAGCGTTCCCAGTAGTTAAGGTGTTTGATGGAACTTATATGTCCAGTAAAGGTTCTCTACATTCTCTTGAATGGAGATGTTAATGTACAACAGTATTCCAGCCTAGAGAGAACAAGTGATTTAAAAAGGATCATAGCTCTGGGGGTAGAAAAAAACCTCGCAACTCATCAGTTATATATAATACGACCGGGCCGCAGGGGCGTTGATCCCTGGAATACCCTCCAGGTAGACTCCATCTCCCTCCAGTATAACACCACTGTAATAGGTTTATATATAAAAATATAAAAGGAGAGGCCTACTGGCCCGTGTTAGCTAGGTAGGCTCTCTTTGACCCTACCATTCTTACTCATTTATCTAGCTTTTCAAGATTGACCAAATCTACAAATAACCAGCACTTGCTAGGAGTCTTTAAACGATGTTTCGCTCTGTACTAGATCATTATAAACTTGTCCAGGACGGACCGAAACGTCATGTAGAGTGTACTGTAGTACGTGGAGGCTGTATAGCCAAGTTATTAATTATCTTTATTGACGGCTTCGCTCATTGACGCTAAGTGGTATTTTGTTGCACTTTTTTGACGCTAATTGGTATTTTTTGTCCAAATTAATTGCAAAGCCAATGTTTTATTATATCTTTAATATACTGAGTTAACGATTCCATCACAGAGAGGTGGAGTAGTTTTGGCTGTCCCCCTCCCCCCTCTTCCCTATCTTTATCATAAGCACCTCCAGGAGCTCTTCCCTGTCTTCTCTATCACAAGCTCTTTCAGGAGCTCTTCCTTGTCTTCTCTATCACAAGCTCTTTCAGGAGCTCTTCCTTGTCTTCTATATCACAAGCTCTTTCAGGAGCTCTTCCTTGTCTTCTCTATCACAAGCTCTTCCAGGAGCTCTTCCTTGTCTTCTATATCACAAGCTCTTTCAGGAGCTCTTCCCTGTCTTCTCTATCACAAGCTCTTTCAGGAGCTCTTCCATGTCTTCTCTATCACAAGCTCTTCCAGGAGCTCTTCCATGTCTTCTCTATCACAAGCTCTTCCAGGAGCTCTTCCTTGTCTTCTATATCACAAGCTCTTCCAGGAGCTCTTCCTTGTCTTCTATATCACAAGCTCTTCCAGGAGCTCTTCCTTGTCTTCTATATCACAAGCTCTTCCAGGAGCTCTTCCTTGTCTTCTATATCACAAGCTCTTCCAGGAGCTCTTCCTTGTCTTCTATATCACAAGCTCTTCCAGGAGCTCTTCCTTGTCTTCTATCACAAGCTCTTCAGGAGCTCTTCCTTGTCTTCTATCAAAGCTCTTCAGGAGCTCTTCCTTGTCTTCTCATCACAAGCTCTTCCAGGAGCTCTTCCTTGTCTTCTATATCACAAGCTCTTTCAGGAGCTCTTCCTTGTCTTTTTATCACAAGCTCTTCCAGGAGCTCTTCCTTGTCTTCTATATCACAAGCTCTTCAGGAGCTCTTCCTTGTCTTCTCTATCACAAGCTCTTTCAGGAGCTCTTCCATGTCTTCTTATCACAAGCTTTTTCCAGGAGCTCTTCCTTGTCTTCTATATCACAAGCTCTTTCAGGAGCTCTTCCATGTCTTCTTATCACAAGCTCTTCCAGGAGCTCTTCCTGTCTTCTCTATCACAAGCTCTTTCAGGAGCTCTTCCATGTCTTCTCTATCACAAGCTCTTCCAGGAGCTCTTCCTTGTCTTCTATATCACAAGCTCTTTCAGGAGCTCTTCCATGTCTTCTCTATCACAAGCTCTTCCAGGAGCTCTTCCTTGTCTTCTATATAACAAGCTCTTCTAGGAGCTCTTCCTTGTCTTCTCTATCACAAGCTCTTTCAGGAGCTCTTCCATGTCTTCTCTATCACAAGCTCTTTCAGGAGCTCTTCCTTGTCTTCTATATCACAAGCTCTTTCAGGAGCTCTTCCTTGTCTTCTATATCACAAGCTCTTTCAGGAGCTCTTCCTTGTCTTCTATATCACAAGCTCTTTCAGGAGCTCTTCCTTGTCTTCTATATCACAAGCTCTTTCAGGAGCTATTCCTTGTCTTCTCTATCACAAGCTCTTCCAGGAGCTCTTCCTTGTCTTCTATATCACAAGCTCTTTCAGGAGCTATTCCTTGTCTTCTATATCACAAGCTCTTTCAGGAGCTCTTCCTTGTCTTCTATATCAGAAGCTCTTTCAGGAGCTCTTCCTTGTCTTCTATATCACAAGCTCTTTCAGGAGCTCTTCCTGTCTTCTATATCACAAGCTCTTCAGGAGCTCTTCCTTGTCTTCTTATCACAAGCTCTTTCAGGAGCTCTTCCTTGTCTTCTTATCACAAGCTCTTTCAGGAGCTCTTCCTTGTCTTCTATATCACAAGCTCTTTCAGGAGCTCTTCCTTGTCTTCTATATCACAAGCTCTTTCAGGAGCTCTTCCTTGTCTTCTATATCACAAGCTCTTTCAGGAGCTCTTCCTTGTCTTCTCTATCACAAGCTCTTTCAGGAGCTCTTCCTTGTCTTCTATATCACAAGCTCTTTCAGGAGCTCTTCCTTGGGTCTTCTTCTATCACAAGCTCTTTCAGGAGCTCTTCCTTGTCTTCTATATCACAAGCTCTTTCAGGAGCTCTTCCTTGTCTTCTATATCACAAGCTCTTTCAGGAGCTCTTCCTTGTCTTCTATATCACAAGCTCTTTCAGGAGCTCTTCCTTGTCTTCTATATCACAAGCTCTTCCAGGAGCTCTTCCTTGTCTTCTATATCACAAGCTCTTTCAGGAGCTCTTCCTTGTCTTCTCTATCACAAGCTCTTTCAGGAGCTCTTCCTTGTCTTCTATATCACAAGCTCTTTCAGGAGCTCTTCCTTGTCTTCTATATCACAAGCTCTTTCAGGAGCTCTTCCTTGTCTTCTATATCACAAGCTCTTTCAGGAGCTCTTCCTTGTCTTCTTATCACAAGCTCTTTCAGGAGCTCTTCCTTGTCTTCTATATCACAAGCTCTTTCAGGAGCTCTTCCTTGTCTTCTATATCACAAGCTCTTTCAGGAGCTCTTCCTTGTCTTCTATATCACAAGCTCTTTCAGGAGCTCTTCCTTGTCTTCTATATCACAAGCTTTCAGGAGCTCTTCCTTGTCTTCTATATCACAAGCTCTTTCAGGAGCTCTTCCTTGTCTTCTTATCACAAGCTCTTTCAGGAGCTCTTCCTTGTCTTCTATATCACAAGCTCTTTCAGGAGCTCTTCCTTGTCTTCTATATCACAAGCTCTTTCAGGAGCTCTTCCTTGTCTTCTATATCACAAGCTCTTTCAGGAGCTCTTCCTTGTCTTCTATATCACAAGCTCTTTCAGGAGCTCTTCCTTGTCTTCTATATCACAAGCTCTTTCAGGAGCTCTTCCTTGTCTTCTATATCACAAGCTCTTTCAGGAGCTCTTCCTTGTCTTCTATATCACAAGCTCTTTCAGGAGCTCTTCCTTGTCTTCTATCACAAGCTCTTTCAGGAGCTCTTCCTTGTCTTCTATATCACAAGCTCTTTCAGGAGCTCTTCCTTGTCTTCTTATCACAAGCTCTTTCAGGAGCTCTTCCTTGTATCTTCTCTATCACAAGCTCTTTCAGGAGCTCTTCCTTGTCTTCTATATCACAAGCTCTTTCAGGAGCTCTTCCTTGTCTTCTCTATCACAAGCTCTTTCAGGAGCTCTTCCTTGTCTTCTATATCACAAGCTCTTTCAGGAGCTCTTCCTTGTCTTCTATATCACAAGCTCTTTCAGGAGCTCTTCCTTGTCTTCTATATCACAAGCTCTTCCAGGAGCTCTTCCTTGTCTTCTATATCACAAGCTCTTCCAGGAGCTCTTCCTTGTCTTCTATATCACAAGCTCCTCTAAATGCTCACAGGGCTGCTTTACTTGGGAACCATTTCTTGGCCTATTAAATTTGTTACTTTTGTTACCTCTCCAGTTGTTACGAAGACATGCCTGTAAACGCACTTACGCTCTTAGGTATTGCTGCTACTTTTTCACTGGCACTGACACACACACACACACACACACACACACACACACACACACACACACAGTGATGAAAGTCAGTGGTGTTGCATTAAGCATGTGACAAGTTGCAGGTGGATGGTCAGGTGTAGATTGGAGCAGAGGAGGTTCCTGATTTATGACAAAGACACAAGCTTGCACTCTGGGCAGATCCGGGTCTATCGGTCTACTTTCACTCGTTAAGGTGTAGATGGGTGGAGGGGAGGGAGGGGTAGGACACCATGGGACCAGGGTAGGGAGGGAGGGAGACTGTGTCAGTGTAGTAATGTGTTGATGTAGAGGAGGAAGAAGTGTGGGGTAAGTTGGTTGAGGTGCGTGTTGAGTTGGGGAGTGGTGGTGTTCTAGACGGGGAGGCGGTGGTGGTCCCGGCCTAGAGAACTTGCTTTGTACGTCAAGGACCTCCACCCTCTGATTCACGACCCGTCTCTCTCTCTCTCTCTCTCTCTCTCTCTCTCTCTCTCTCTCTCTCTCTCTCTCTCTCTCTCTCTCTCTCTCTCTCTCTCTCTCCCCTTCCTATATCCCACTCCCTCTCTTTCTCTCTCTTTCTCTCTCTCTCTCCCTCTCTCTCCCTTCCCCACTACTCTCTTTCTACTTCCTCTCTTTTTTTTTTTCTCTTTCTTCCTTCCTCTCTCTCTTCCTCTCTCTGTATCTTCCTCTCTTTCCTCCTCTCTCTCTCTCTTATCTCTCTCTCTCTCTCTCTCTTCCTCTCTCTCTCTCTCTCTCTCTTCCTCTCTCTCTTTCCTCTCTCTTCCTCTCTCTTCCTCTCTCTCTTCCTCTCTCTGTATCTTCCTCTCTCTGTCTCTTCCTCTCTCTCTCTCTCTCTCTCTCTCTCTCTCTCTCTCTCTCTCTCTCTCCCCCTCCACCTCTCTCTCTCTCTCTCTCTCTCCCCTGGTGTACGCCCACGTTTGTCGTCTTAAGGATACCGGAAGTAGCGCCTTGGCTTTGTCTCTGGGAGAAACACGACACCCACACACCTCACCTGTGTGCTCGTGCATATGTACGTGTGCGCGAGTTACGTACCCAGCTTTACACATGGTTGTCCTCATAGATTTGTGCTTGCATTTGCCCAATCTCAGCTCCTGGCCCTGCCTCTTTAACTACAGTCAACAGATGTTCTTCTCGACCTTTTGAGTCCTATTATATATAGTTGCGCCACTGTGTATGGAGTTAGCATTTGTCACTGTTGGTTTACTTTACCGCAAGTTGATGAATAAGATATCTGTACAATAAAGATACCTAAGTGTCACACACGTGGCTTATCTTTCTATCATTAGTTCATCCGGGTAATTCCGCTTTCATGCCACCCTGATGCTGAGGAAGTTCGTTCTTGACATTTGTTTCTGAATCATCGTTCCCACAGCCTGTTCCTAGACGACAGCCGGAGTATAGTGAAGTTGTTGGTGCACGCTGCACACACTCCTCGCTGCACACACTCCTCGCTGCACACACTCCTCGCTACACACACTCCTCGCTGCACACACTCCTCGCTGCACACACTCCTCGCTACACACACTCCTCGCTACACACACTCCTCGCTGCACACATCCTCGCTGACACACTCCTCGCTGCACACTCCTCGCTTCACACACTCCTCGCTGCACTACACTCCTCGCTGCACACCTCCTCCTCACACACTCCTCGCTACACACTCCTTCGCACACACACTCCTCCTTCACACCTCACACACTCCTCCGCTCCACTACACTCCTCGCTACACACACTCTCTACACACACTCCTCGCTACACACTCTCCGTCACACACTCTGCTACACACACTCTCGCTACACACTCCTCGCTGCACACACTCCTCGCTGCACACACTCCTCGCTACACACACTCCTCGCTGCACACACTCCTCGCTACACACTCCTCGCTGCACACACTCCTCGCTACACACACTCCTCGCTGCACACACTCCTCGCTACACACACTCCTCGCTGCACACACTCCTCGCTACACACACTCCTCGCTGCACACACTCCTCGCTACACACACTCCTCGCTACACACACTCCTCGCTACACACACTCCTCGCTGCACACACTCCTCGCTGCACACACTCCTCGCTGCACACACTCCTCGCTGCACACACTCCTCGCTTCACACACTCCTCGCTGCACACACTCCTCGCTGCACACACTCCTCGCTGCACACACTCCTCGCTGCACACACTCCTCGCTGCACACACTCCTCGCTACACACACTCCTCCTCACACCCTTCGCTGCACACTCCTCGCTGCACACACTCCTCGCTACACACTCCTCACTGCACACACTCCTCTCACATCACTCTCTTACACTCCTCGCTGCACCACTCCTCTGCACACCTCCTCGTGCACACATCCTCCTAACACACTCCTGCACAACACTCCTCGCTACACACTCCTCGCTGCACACACTCCTCGCTGCACACTCTCGCACACAAACTCCTGCTGCACACACTCCTCCACACACTCCTCGCTACACACTCCTCCTACACACACTCCTCGCTACACACTCCTCATACACACTCCTGCATGCACTCCTCGCTGCACACCTCCTCGCTTACACACACTCCTCGCTACACACTCCTCGCTCACACACTCCTCCACACACTCCTCGCTACACACTCCTCTTCACACACTACTCGCTACACACTCCTCGCTGCACACACCTCGCTGCACACACTCCTCGCTGCACACACTCCTCGCTGCACACACTCCTCGCTACACACACTCCTCGCTACACACACTCCTCGACACACTCCTCGCTACACACTCCTCGCTCACACACATCCTCGCTGCACACACTCCTCGCTGCACACACTCCTCGCTGCACACCTCCTCGCTCAACTCCTCGCTACACACATCCTCGCTCACACACTCCTCGCTGCACACACTCCTCGCTGCACACACTCCTCGCTGCACACACTCCTCGCTGCACACACTCCTCCAACACTCTGCTGACACACTCCTCGCTGCACACCTCCTGCACACTCCTCGCTCACACACTCCTCGCTACACACCTCTGCTGCACACACTCCTCGCTGCACACACTCCTCGCTACACACACTCCTCGCTGCACACACTCCCACCATGATCACCAACTTGACGCCAGAATTTATGAAGTTCGCTCATGACGACGTTAAGTAGTCTCTTGATAATTTCCAGTATGTTTGACAGCAGGAAGAGAAACTGTGTACATGATGGAAAAAAAAAAGAGACAAATGCAGTATAGTGTGATCCTTTATTTACAGTGAGGAAAGTCATGGTATTTTTCCAGAATGTTTTGTAATATACCACTGTAGATAAAATAATTTGATATTTGTTGAACGTTTCTGAGTTGTCTCTGAATTCAGTAATTTTGATCGTATTCCAGTACATAGTGACTCAAGGTGGGACAATTGTCCATCTGGCAATGTTTACATTTCGTTTGGTGTGTATAATAGGCCCATGGACCCATTATATACCTCTGTAATCTTCTGACTACCACCCAGGGCATGGGTATGGTGTGAATAATAAAGATATTAAAGTAAACTGTAATCCTGTATACTGCATTTGTGTATGTATTCTCCTTGACAGGAGGACGCTGAAAAGTCTTGGACCGCTTATGATTATTGAGTTGTGTTTTCGTTTATGCTTAATGCTCTTCTGCTTTTCATTAGGGTAACGAATAATTTAGGTATGCAAACTTTGACCTTCCTAACACCTCGATCATGTCTAGTTTTTAAGTTCATTTGCACCACTTTCTCGTACAGATTATTTCATGTTGTTACCGCCATTAATACTTCTTTCTAACATTGCAGTGACACATATGAGTCTTTAGCTTCCGTTTGTGTTCCCGTGTACTCGATCTTCCTCTTTCAAATTCTCCCTAATGGAATGTTAATGTATGTGTGTAGTTACCCATGTATACTTACCTATTTGTGGTTGCAGGGGTCGAATCACAGCTCCTGGCCAGCCTCTTCGCTAGTCACTACTAGATCCACTCTCTTCCTGCACCATGAGTTTTATCGTATCTCTTCTTAAATCTATGTATGAATCCTTCCACCACTTCACAACTCTCCAGATTGTTACACTTCCTGACAACTCTATGGCTAAAGAAATACTTCCTAACATTTCTGTGACTCATCTGAATCTTCAGCTTCCAGTTGTGACCCCTTATTGCTGTGTCCCACCTCTGAAACATCCTGTCCCTATCTACCTTGTCAATTCCTTGTCAGTGTGTATGTGGGAGGGGGGGACTCACCTAGTTGTACTTAACTAGTTGTCTCTCTTGGGGGTTCAGCATCATCTCTTGGTTTCCCTCTTTGTTTTTGCATTAACTGGTGTCTTGTTCCCTGCTCTTTTGAATTCATGTGTGGAGTTGGATTCCACTACATCCATCCACTTGGAATGAATTCCGTTGATTCACTACAACTTGCCGGGTCACTTCATGGAAAACACTCTGGACGGGTCGAACCTCTCCCAACTCTAACTCACTACAACTCTCAACGGCCCTTGTTGATGATGGTATCACATAAAGGATAATTATTCAGTATTAAATTCTGTCCTATATATATATTTAACTTAGATCTTAGATATTCCTAAAATACAAGGAAGTTACCAGCATCCCTATTCTTTAAGGAATAGACATCTATATGCAAGCCTATCTCGCTTACAACGTGCTTATTTTTACATGTTGTAAAAAATAATATTTTACATGGTATTGTATAAAATAAAAGACAAAAATGACTTAATGATTGATTGGTATTAGCATCATCTTGCAAATACCAAGGCACACAAGTGCTAATATCTAGCAAACCTTTGTTTCAGGAGACATGATGGGATAATATACCGACACAAGAGTAAAAATATGCTCTATTATATCCTTTTTTTGACGACTTTTGGGGACTTCTCAACAGAGTAAGTACAGTACAAAAAGGAACAATACCATGACTGGCACAGTACACACATAACTCGCACATAGCAGAGAGAGAAGCTTACCACGATGTTTGGGTCAGACTTGGATCATTTACAAGTCACATTATGACTTTGTAAATGATCCAAGTCTGACCCAAACATCGTCGTAAGGGTCTCTCTCTTATGTGAGGGTTATTTGTGTAAATACAGTTCGTTCATTATTGAGACCTTTCGCGGCAGTGTAAAAAATATGGGTTAATTGTATGGGCTCTTTCCAGCAGTGTAAATACTGTGGGTTAAGTGAATAAGCACTTCTTGACAGTGTAAACACTGTGGTCTTATCATAAACAGTGACTTGATCAAATCACATCTTCCTCTGACTAATATTACTGTCTCCGTGCTCACGCGTCTGTATTGACAAGTCAACTGCTTGTGACATGATTAAGCCTCTTGTGTTGGCGAAACGTCGTCACGTCGATGACTTAAAGGGGTTGGGAGTTAAAGTAAAACAATAAAATGGACTAATTAATATGTGACAGAAGAGTTAAAGTCCGGCTTGATGGGGAAATACTTCAAGGTACACGGGATGGAAATGACTACACCCCCCCCCCAAGGTATCTTCACCTTAATGATATGTAATGTTGTGACGAATACAGTCGCCAGTATCAACATTACCTCATCATCACTCCTGGTGTGTGATTGTTACTCTGACATAACTATCATTACCACTCCTGATGTGTGATTGTTACTCTGACATAACTATCATTACCACTCCTGGTGTGTGATTGTTATTCTGACATAACTATCATTACCACTCCTGGTGTGTGATTGTTATTCTGACATAACTATCATTATCACTCCTGGTGTGTGATTGTTATTCTGACATAACTATCATTATCACTCCTGGTGTGTGATTGTTATTCTGACATAACTATCATTACCACTCCTGATGTGTGATTGTTATTCTGACATAACTATCATTACCACTCCTGATGTGTGATTGTTACTCTGACATAACTATCATTACCACTCCTGATGTGTGATTGTTATTCTGACATAACTATCATTATCACTCCTGATGTGTGATTGTTATTCTGACATAACTATCATTACCACTCCTGATGTGTGATTGTTATTCTGACATAACTATCATTACCACTCCTGATGTGTGATTGTTACTCTGACATAACTATCATTACCACTCCTGATGTGTGATTGTTACTCTGACATAACTATCATTACCACTCCTGGTGTGTGATTGTTATTCTGACATAACTATCATTACCACTCCTGGTGTGTGATTGTTACTCTGACATAACTATCATTATCACTCCTGGTGTGTGATTGTTACTCTGACATAACCATCATTACCACTCCTGGTGTGTGATTGTTACTCTGACATAACCATCATTACCACTCCTGATGTGTGATTGTTATTCTGACATAACTATCATTACCA
>WNWK01000735.1:167500-185000 GCA_009830355.1 Cherax destructor | reverse complement strand
TATCAGGTAACTGTACTGTATCAGGTAACTGTACTGTATCAGGTAACTGTACTGTATCAGAATGTAGCTCTGTACTGTGTCAGGTAACTGTACTGTATCAGAATGTAGCTCTGTACTGTGTCAGGTAACTGTACTGTATCAGAATGTAGCTCTGTACTGTGTCAGGTAACTGTACTGTATCAGAATGTAGCTCTGTACTGTGTCAGGTAACTGTACTGTATCAGAATGTAGCTCTGTACTGTGTCAGGTAACTGTACTGTATCAGATGTAGCTCTGTACTGTGTCAGGTAACTGTACTGTATCAGAATGTAGCTCTGTACTGTGTCAGGTAACTGTACTGTATCAGAATGTAGCTCTGTACTGTGTCAGGTAACTGTACTGTATCAGAATGTAGCTCTGTACTGTGTCAGGTAACTGTACTGTATCAGAATGTAGCTCTGTACTGTGTCAGGTAACTGTACTGTATCAGAATGTAGCTCTGTACTGTGTCAGGTAACTGTACTGTATCAGAATGTAGCTCTGTACTGTGTCAGGTAACTGTACTGTATCAGAATGTAGCTCTGTACTGTATCAGGTAACTGTACTGTATCAGAATGTAGCTCTGTACTGTGTCAGGTAACTGTACTGTATCAGAATGTAGCTCTGTACTGTGTCAGGTAACTGTACTGTATCAGAATGTAGCTCTGTACTGTGTCAGGTAACTGTACTGTATCAGAATGTAGCTCTGTACTGTGTCAGGTAACTGTACTGTATCAGAGTACTGTACTGTTCAGTAACTGTATGTCAGGTAACTTACTGTATCAGGTACTCTGTACTGTTCAGGTAACTGTACTGTATCAGATGTACTCTGTACTTTAGTAATCACAGGTATGATCAGAATGTACTCTGTACTGTGTCAGTTGTAACTGTACTGTATCAGGTATGATCATAACTGTACTGTATCAGATAATGTATGTTCAGGTAACTGTACTGTATCAGGTAACTGCTGTATCGGTAACTGTATGTCAAACTGTATGTATCAGGTAACTGTACTGTATCAGTTGTCTGTTCAGGTAACTGACTGTATCAGGTAACTGACTGTTCAGGTAACTGTACTGTATCAGGTAACTGTACTGTATCAGGTAACTGTACTGTTCAGCTGTAAAAATGTACTGTATCAGGTAACTGTACTGTTCAGGTAACTGTACTGTATCAGAATGTACTCTGTACTGTGTCAGGTAACTGTACTGTATCAGGTAGCTCTGTACTGTGTCAGGTAACTGTACTGTATCAGAAGTACTGTACTGTCAACTTAGTATCAGGTACTTACTGTGTCAGGTAACTGTACTGTATCAGAATGTAGCTCTGTACTGTGTCAGGTAACTGTACTGTATCAGAATGTAGCTCTGTACTGTGTCAGGTAACTGTACTGTATCAGTGTAGCTCTGTACTGTGTCAGGTAACTGTACTGTATCAGAATGTAGCTCTGTACTGTGTCAGTAACTTATGTATCAGAATGTAGCTCTGCTGTAACTGTGTCAGGTACAGACTCTGTATCAGAATGTAGCTCTGTACTGTGTCAGGTAACTGTACTGTATCAGAATGTAGCTCTGTACTGTGTCAGGTAACTGTACTGTATCAGTGTAGCTCTGTACTGTGTCAGGTAACTGTACTGTATCAGAATGTAGCTCTGTACTGTGTCAGGTAACTGTACTGTATCAAGTACTTACTGTCAGGTAACTGTACTGTATCAGAATGAGCTGTACTGTGTCAGGTAACTTCTGTATCAGAATGTACTCGTACTGTGTCAGGTAACTGTACTGTATCAGAATGTGTCTGTACTGTGTCAGGTAGTCTGTAAACTGTACTGTTCAGGTAACTGTACTGTATCAGAATGTACTCTGTACTGTTCAGGTAACTGTACTGTATCAGAGTAGCTCGTACTGTGTCAGGTAACTGTACTGTATCAGAATGTAGCTCTGTACTGTGTCAGGTAACTGTACTGTATCAATGTAGCTCTGTACTGTGTCAGGTAACTGTACTGTATCAGAATGTAGCTCTGTACTGTGTCAGGTAACTGTACTGTATCAAGTAGCTGTACTGTGTCAGGTAACTTACTGTATCAGAATGTAGTCTGTACTGTGTCAGGTAACTGTACTGTATCAGATGTAGCTCTGTACTGTGTCAGGTAACTGTACTGTATCAGAATGTAGCTCTGTACTGTGTCAGTAAGTCTGTATCAGAATGTAGCTCTGTACTGTGTCAGGTAACTGTACTGTATCAGAATGTAGCTCTGTACTGTGTCAGGTAACTGTACTGTATCAGAATGTAGCTCTGTACTGTGTCAGGTAACTGTACTGTATCAGAATGTAGCTCTGTACTGTGTCAGGTAACTGTACTGTATCAGAATGTAGCTCTGTACTGTGTCAGGTAACTGTACTGTATCAGAATGTAGCTCTGTACTGTGTCAGGTAACTGTACTGTATCAGAATGTAGCTCTGTACTGTTCAGGTAACTGTACTGTATCAGAATGTAGCTCTGTACTGTGTCAGGTAACTGTACTGTATCAGAATGTAGCTCTGTACTGTGTCAGGTAACTGTACTGTATCAGAATGCTCTGTGTAGTAATGTCTGTACTGTAGTATGAGTAACTGTACTGTATCAGAATGTAGCTCTGTACTGTGTCAAGTAACTGTACTGTATCAGAATGTAGCTCTGTACTGTGTCAGGTAACTGTACTGTATCAGAATGTAGCTCTGTACTGTGTCAGGTAACTGTACTGTATCAGAATGTAGCTCTGTACTGTGTCAGGTAACTGTACTGTATCAGAATGTAGCTCTGTACTGTGTCAGGTAACTGTACTGTATCAGAATGTAGCTCTGTACTGTGTCAGGTAACTGTACTGTATCAGAATGTAGCTCTGTACTGTGTCAGGTAACTGTACTGTATCAGAATGTAGCTCTGTACTGTGTCAGGTAACTGTACTGTATCAGAATGTAGCTCTGTACTGTGTCAGGTAACTGTACTGTATCAGAATGTAGCTCTGTACTGTATCAGGTAACTGTACTGTATCAGAATGTAGCTCTGTACTGTTCAGGTAACTGTACTGTATCAGAATGTAGCTCTGTACTGTGTCAGGTAACTGTACTGTATCAGAATGTAGCTCTGTACTGTGTCAGGTAACTGTACTGTATCAGAATGTAGCTCTGTACTGTGTCAGGTAACTGTACTGTATCAGAATGTAGCTCTGTACTGTGTCAGGTAACTGTACTGTATCAGAATGTAGCTCTGTACTGTGTCAGGTAACTGTACTGTATCAGGTAACTGTACTGTATCAGAATGTAGCTCTGTACTGTGTCAAGTTGTAACTGTACTGTATCAGAATGTAGCTCTGTACTGTGTCAGGTAACTGTACTGTATCAGAATGTAGCTCTGTACTGTGTCAGGTTGTAGCTTTATGGTGTTATAGTTGTCCTCATCAAGTTTAGTTTGTGGGGGTCGAGACTCAGCTCCTACTCTTGAAGCTGTGTATTGAATTTGCCTCCAGTGCCTCATCCAAGTCTTTACACTTTTCATCCACAACAAGACTAAAGAAATACTTCCTTACATTCCTATGACTTATCTGTGTGTTTCACCTTCCACCTGTCGTCCCTTGATATTGGTCTTTTTAATCCAGTCTGCCCTTATCTACATCTTATCTCCCCTTATCTTAATATTTTGTATATTGTAATAATGTCTCCCTTGATATACCGTATTTTCCGGCATATAAGGCGCCCCTTTTTTTTCCTCACAAAATGTATTGAAAAATCAGCCTGCGCCTTATATGCTCAAAGTCAGTGTCAAGGGTAGGCTTTGGGTTACGCTTTAGCGCAAAGAGGGTAATTAACCCTTGAATGTAATTACTGATTTACCGTCATGATACTTCTGTCGTGGGCCTTATATGCCAGAAAATACGGTATACCATAGCACGGTGACATCCTCTCTGAGAGTTACGTCTGTCGACGACGCAGCGAGTCTTCAAGTGGATATAAATAGTCTTGTAGTGGGTCTCGGACAACAGTATGATATTCAGTGTTGACAGGTTTCAGTTACTCCGCTTTGGAAGAATGGAAGAAATATAAACTGAAACGGAGTAGAGGATAAACTCCGATCATTCATAGGGCGAAAGTTCCAAGTGCGAGACTTAGGAGTGATGATGTAAGAAGATCTCACATTCAGGTATCACGACAGTGTTGCTAGAAAACAATAATAGGCTGGATAACTAGAACCTTTCAAGACAAAAGGTACTGAGCCATTGATGATACTCTTCAAGTCACTTCTCTCCATGCTGAAATATTGTTGTATACTGATGCCCTCTTCAAGGCAGGTAACCTTGCTCAGGTCGGAAATATATGAAGAGGTTTCACTACCCATATATGTGCAATCAGATATCTGAACTACTGGGAATGCTTGAAACCCCTTGAACTGTACTCCTTGGAACGTAGGCGAGAGAAATGCATCATAATTTACGCCTGGGAAATCCTGGAGGTACTTGTTCCAAACCTTCACATGAAAATCACTCCTTATGAAAGGGGTACATAGAGAGCTCAATAAGCTTCCTCTCTCCCTCCCTACATGAGGAGGATTTCCAACAAACCTCTGGCTGTCTTCAAGAAAACATTTGATAAATTCCTCAAATCACTTTCTGAACAGCTGAGCAGTTTGTGCATTAGACTGCATGGGGCCAGCAGTAACAGCCTGGTTGATCAGGTCTGGATTAACCAGGAGACCTGGTCTGTAACTGGCTCTAGAGGGCGTTGACCACCGGAAATATTCCTTGTGTTGGTCACACCTGTGGGGTCACTATTGTGGCGCTGGTCACACCTGTGGGGTCACTATTGTGGCGTTGGTCATACCTGTGGGGTCACTATTGTGATGCTGGCCACACCTGTGGGTTCAGTATTATGGCGCTGGTCACACCTGTGGGGTCACTATTGTGGCGTTGGTCACACCTGTGGGGTCACTATTGTGATGCTGGCCACACCTGTGGGTTCAGTATTATGGCGCTGGTCACACCTGTTGGGTCACTATTGTGGCGCTGGTCACACCTGTGGGGTCACTTGTGGCGTTGGTCACACCTGTGGGGTCACTATTGTGGCGCTGCTCACACCTGTGGGGTCACTATTGTGGCGCTGGTCACACCTGTGGGGTCACTATTGTGGCGTTGGTCACACCTGTGGGGTCACTATTGTGGCGTTGGTCACACCTGTGGGGTCACTATTATGGCGCTGGTCACACCTGTGGGGTCACTATTGTGGCGCTGCTCACACCTGTGGGGTCACTATTGTGGCGCTGCTCACACCTGTGGGGTCACTATTGTGGCGCTGCTCACACCTGTGGGGTCACTATTGTGGCGCTGGTCACACCTGTGGGGTCACTCCAGGCAAGGTTACACATGATTTGTCTTGTAACTTTATTTGTTGGGTTGGATGGCCGCCATGGTAGGGGAAGAGGAGGGGGTGTAGGAAGGGGAGGTGGAGAGGGGAAGGGGGATGGTGAAGGAAGAGGAGGAAGAGAGGGTAAGTAAGGAGGTGGCAGTGGTGGAGGAGGAGGCAGCAGTGGTGGAGGAGGTGGCAATGGTGGAGGAGGAGGCAGCAGTGGTGGAGGAAGCAGCAGTGGCGGAGGAGGTGGCAGCGGTAGACGAGGAGGTGGCAGAGGTGGAGGAGGTGGCAGAGGTGGAGGAGGAGGTGGCAGAGGTGGAGGAGGAGGTGGCAGCGGTGGTGGAGGAGGTGGCAGCGGTGGAGGAGGAGGTGGCAGCGGTGGTGGAGGAGGTGGCAGCGGTGGAGGAGGAGGTGGCAGCGGTGGTGGAGGAGGAGGTGGCAGTGGTGGTGGTGGAGGTGGCAGCGGTGGTGGTGGAGGTGGCAGCGGTGGTGGAGGAGGTGGCAGCGGTGGAGGAGGAGGTGGCAGCGGTGGTGGAGGAGGTGGCAGCGGTGGTGGAGGAGGAGGTGGCAGCGGTGGTGGAGGAGGAGGTGGCAGTGGTGGTGGTGGAGGAGGGAAGGAGCCATCGTCCGGCCATTGTCCTCTTCTCACCCCCTCCTCCTCCTCCTCCTCCAGGCTTCCCACTGGACCACACTACTACTACGCTCTTCCTTGTCTCTTGTCCTCCCACTTTTTTCCTTGTGTGTCGTATTCCTCCCTCATTTGCCTGGCCTTGTCTGCCTCAAGTGCACCTCATGCGTGTGGCTTAAGTAAGTTTATGCAGCTACAGCTACACAGAAATACAGTTACACAAATTATCGTACATAAGTAAGGTAGCCCGTGGCCTGGTAGGCAATTCTCTCGCTTCACACGCAGTGTGTCCGTGGTTCGATGCCCGGCAAGGATGGAAACACTGGGCGTCTTTCCTTACACCTGTAGTCCCGTTCACTAGCAAGCAAGTAGGTACCTGGGTGTTAGTGGACTGGTGTGGATCGAGTACTACCTGGAGCGTATTCCGGGGATCAACCACCCCGCGGCCCGGTCCATGACCATTCCTCTAGGTGGATCAAGGCCTGATCAACCAGGCTGTTACTGCTGGCGGCACGTAGTTCAACGTACGAACCACAGCCGGCTGATCCGGCACTAACTTTTAAGTATCTGTCCACCTCCCTCTTGAAGACAACCAGAGGTCTATTGGTAATTCCCCTTATGGCTGGCGGGAGGCTGTTGAACAGTCTTGGGCCCCGGACACTTATTGTGTTTTCTCTCAGTGGCGCCCCTACTTTTCATTCGGGGTATGTTGCATCGCCTGCCTAATCTTTTGCTTTCGTAGGGAGTGATTTATGTGCACAGATTAGGGACCAGTCCCTCTAGGATTTTCCAGGTGTAGATTATGATGCATCTTTCTCGCCTGCGCTCCAGTGAGTACAAGTCAAGTGCTTCCAAGAGTTCCCAGTAGTTAAGGTGTTTGGTGGAACTTATCCTGATGGACAAGATTAAGGACCTCGGTGGAAATAAGACAGTCCCTGAATGACGTCCTGACTTTCTTAGGTTATCCTGAGAAGCTAACACTCCGGGGTTAAAAATCCCAACGAAATCTTAAGTAACGTGTAAAGTACCCAGGATAACCCAGAAAAGTCAAAGTGAATTATTTTCATTGTGCCTGACAATATACAGTATTTTTTTTATTCCCCTGGACCCAGTTTCTTCACATTTCCTCTTAATCCCCCTACCCCCCTATAAACACAAAATTAGGTGCCTAACTCTTGTTCTTATACCTGTGGCCAGTTTCAAGGGTGCTCTGTCCCTGCAGCCCTGCCTGGTCAACCAGGCTGTTCGTGCTAGCGTCCCGCAGACCCGCACAGGCATCACAGTCTGTATTATGTGTAGCAACACTGAGGGTGTTCCCACAGTGTATTGTGTAGCAACACTGAGGGTGTTCCCACAGTGTATTGTGTAGCAACACTGCTGGTGTTCCCACAGTGTATTGTGTAGCAACACTGCTGGTGTTCCCAGAGTGTATTCTGTAGCAACACTGTGGGTGTTCCCACAGTGTATCATGTGTAGTAACACTGCTGGTGTTCCCACAGTGTATCATGTGTAGCCACACTGCGGGTGTTCTCACAGTGTATCATGTGTAGCCACACTGCGGGTGTTCTCACAGTGTATCATGTGTAGCCACTGCTGGTGTTACAGTGTATCATGTTACACACTGCTGGTGTTCCCACAGTGTATCATGTGTAGCCACACTGCTGGTGTTCCCACAGTGTACCATGTGTAACCACACTGCTGGTGTTCCCACAGTGTATCATGTGTAGCCACACTGCTGGTGTTCCCACAGTGTATCATGTGTAGCCACACTGCGGGTGTTCCCACAGTGTATCATGTGTAGCCACACTGCGGGTGTTCCCACAGTGTATCATGTGTAGCCACACTGCTGGTGTTCCCACAGTGTATCATGTGTAGCCACACTGCTGGTGTTCCCACAGTGTATCATGTGTAGCCACACTGCTGGTGTTCCCACAGTGTATCATGTGTAGCCACACTGCTGGTGTTCCCACAGTGTATCATGTGTAACCACACTGCTGGTGTTCCCACAGTGTATCATGTGTAGCCACACTGCGGGTGTTCCCACAGTGTATCATGTGTAGCCACACTGCGGGTGTTCCCACAGTGTATCATGTGTAGCCACACTGCGGGTGTTCCCACAGTGTATCATGTGTAGCCACACTGCGGGTGTTCCCACAATGTAACTGTCATGTGTAGCCACGAATAGAGGGTGTTCCCATAATGTAACTATCACATAGAATAGTGCAGCAGCAAACTACTAGTGTTCACACAATGTAACTCTCTCTCTCTCTCTCTCTCTCTCTCTCTCTCTCTCTCTCTCTCTCTCTCTCTCTCTCTCTCTCTCTCTCACTCTCTCTCTCTCTATCTCTCTCTCTCTCTCTCTCTCTCTCTCTCTCTCTCTTTTCTCTCTCTTTTTCTCTTCTCTTCTCTCTTTTTTCTCTCTCTCTCTCTCTCTCTCTCTCTCTCTCTCTCTCTCTCTCTCTCTCTCTCTCTCTCTCTCTCTCTCTCTCTCTCTCTCTCTCTCTCTCTCTCTCTCTCTCTCTCTCTCTCTCTCTCTCTCTCTCTCTTCTCTCTCCTCTCTCTCTCTCTCTCTCTCTCTCTCTCTCTCTCTCTCTCTCTCTCTCTCTCTCTCTCTCTTCTCTCTCTCTCTCTCTGTTTATTTAACATAGTTGCTAAAGTGTTGGTGTTTTATATTTATTCATCAGCAGAACACTTCTTACCTAAGATGTTTCTCTCTTGTATCCATGTGTGTGTGTGTGTGCGTGCGTGTGTGCGTGCGTGCGGGTAGTTGCGTAGGACAATCAACAGAGCAGGTCGTCTCAGTGGGGTTATTCCCCCAGCAGTGTGCGTATACTCTCCACGCCTCTAGCGTCAACCACCCACCAATTATCTTAGCAGTTATTAGTACTTTAAGATCTATCTGTTACACGAGAGTCATTAAGGTAGTAACATCAACGATGGTAGGGGAAGTGGAATATTCAAATGGCTTCAGGAAGAAATCCAAATATTCTTCCTTGAAGCCTTTTTATCCACTTCTCCGAGGCTATGGGTCCCACAATTTGCACCAGAGGTGGACCCCATCCTATTATATATATATATATATATATATATATATATATATATATATATATATATATATATATATATATATATATATATATATATATATATATATATATATCATGCTGAATAGATAAAACTGGTAAATTAGCAAGAACTTATTTAAAATTAAGTCCTTTCTAAAATTTTCTTTTATACGTTTAATGATATATTTTTTTCATTTATGTTAATATTAAAATTAATAATTTTGTACCAAAAGAACCTTAGAAAACTTACCTAACCTTATTATAACAAGCGCAATTTAATTTAGCCTAATCCAACTAAATATATCTTTGATAGATTTAAAATAATTTAAAAAATAAAACAAGCACAATGAAATATATTTCATTGTGTTTGTTTATTATTTATTATTATTATTATTCATTGTATGTACAGTAAGATGAACACACCTCTCAGTGTATGTACACTGATTATATTGTTTATTGTTTGTATTTATAAAACAGTGGAGTGTTGATATTGTTCCCTTGACGTTGATTCCCCTAAAGATATCCTCTTCCTAGCGACACCATTGAAGGTTCTCTTACCTTACAGATAATTCCTTAAAGGTTTCCTCTCCCTAATGGTCTATACTCATTTGACAACACTCTAGTTACCTGATTGATGGAGAAAGTGGGAGGATGTATCTTCAGTGGGGAGGGGGATGGGAAGAGTTTGGGGTAGAGAGGGAAAGTTGGAGGAGAGGGAAAGTTAGGGGATAGAGAAGGAAAGCTGGAGAGAAGAGAAAGGGAAAGTTATGAGTAAAGGAATGATGGTAATGTTGGGGGAGAGAAAGGGAAAGTTTGTGGACAAAATAAGATGGTTTAGCGAGAGAGGGGGAGGAGAGAGAGAGAGAGAGAGAGAGAGAATGCTTGTGTGTGTAATTCCTCATTTGTAGCCTACAGGTTCAGAATTATGCTCGTAATGTCCCGACTTCAGTATTTTTACAAATATTTTTTTTTTTTTAATTTATGTTGGTTGTATCACTTACTACGTCTTCTTCCCGTTGATTGCATTGATCTGCCGCTGTGTTTGTGAACAATTGTTGTCTTGAAGACTGAGACACTTGTGCAACATTGGGGAATCTTTATTGAGGAAACGTTTCGCCACACACTGTTCAGGCCATACATGTAAACATATGCCTGGAAAATACTTACCTGGAGTCTACCTGGAGAGTATTCCGGGGATCAACGCCCCCGCGGCCCGATCCATGACCAGGCCTCCCGGTGGATCAGGGCCTGATCAACTAGGCTGTTACTGCTGGCCGCACGTAGTCCAACGTAAGAACCACAGCCCGGCTGATCCGGCACTGACTTTAGGTATCTGTCCCTCTCCCTCTTGAAGACAACCAGGGGTCTATTGGTAATTTCCCTTATGGCTGGTGGGAGGCTGTTGAACAGTCTTGGGCCCCGGACACTTATTGTGTTTTCTTATAATGTACTAATGGCGCCCCTACTTTTCATTGTGGGTATGTTGCATCGCCTGCCAAGTCTTTTGCTTTCGTAGGGAGTGATTTCTGTGTGTAGATTTGGTACTAGTCCCTGTAGGATTTTCCAGGTGTAGATTATGATGTATCTCGCCTGCGCTCCAGTGAGTACAAGTCAAGTGCTTCCAGGCGTTCCCAGTAGTTAAGATGTTTGATGGAACTTATACGTGCAGTAAAGGCTCGGTACATTCTTCAGATCTGCGATTTCATCTGCCTTGAATGGAGATGTTAATGTACAGCAGTATTCCAGCCTAGAGAGAGAACAAGTGACCTAAAAATGATCATCATTGACTTGACATCTCTTGTGTTGAATGTTCTCATTATCCATCCTATCAGGTTCCTCGCAGATGTGATAGTGGCACTGTTGTAATTCTTGAAGGTGAGATGCTCAAACATTACCACTCCCAGGTCCTTCACATTACTTTTCCGCTCTATTATGTGATTAGAGTTTGTAGTATACTCAGTTCTATTATTTCCTCCAACTTTCCATAACGGAGTAGTTGGAATTTGTCTTCAGTGAACATCATATTGTTCTCTGTTGTCCACTGGGAATAGTCCATTGGGCATAGTCCCAAATCTGCACACTGCCATAACAACATACTGGAGTGAGAGATTTGGAAGAAAATGTAGAATAAACCCAGAGAGAGGTAGGGGCACCGTGGGCACAATAAGAGAACGTTGTATCAGCACCCTTGATCTCTGACTTATTAACATCTTACCAGAAAATATGACAAGCACCGCCGGAACAAGTGTAGAAGCCTGCGAAAGCAATATCTAATTGGAAAAGTAGTCAGATGGATATTTAACTTTCTAACGAACGGCACCTAAAGTGTAATAGTGGAACATAGTGAAATCATAGGGTGTTATAGTATAGAGCTCTGTTCTCATATCAGAGGCATAAGTCATAACACCGTATCATACTTTGCAATCGATACTAAAATCTGTATGAGAATGTCATACATTAAGAGCACTGTGCTCTCGTCTCATCCAACAATGTATCCATGTCTAGCCTACCAACATTAGAGGCAGCTTTGCCGCTCCCCTCCCCCCTCTTCTCTTTCAAAAGAAAGAGGGGAGGAAGTGAGACAAGGACCGCCGGGGGAAGAGAGAGAGGAAGGGGTAGGTAAAGAGTTCATGTTTTACGACATTGCAACAAGTCACTGATACGTTTGAGATATTAGCGTGGTTTTTGGTTTTTATTTCTTATCCTGTCCAACTGAGGAAATTGATTGAGGTTTATCTTGTCTAGACCAGGATAATGACTTGAGTTTAGTGATTAAGCTGTCATCATGTACCCTTGTGTTGGGTAATCAGTTGCTGTCGTGATAATTGTTACCTTTCATGGGGTCCATCACTTGACAGAGGCATCAAGAGACGGAAGCATCAGATGACAGATGCAACAGCTGACAGACGCGTCAGGTGGCAGATGCCTCAGCTGACAGAGGCATCAGTTGATGGGCTCATCAGATGACAGGTACAACAGGTGATAGACGCATCACCTGACGATGCATAGTTGTTGTGGGTGTGTTCTTTTGTACACTCAACATACTGTATACCCGAATTCGACCTGTATAGGTATAGAAAATATACCTGTGTACTCGAGTTCCACCTGTCTCGATCGCTAGCGCACTCAGCTCACACATTGAGGTCCGGAGTTCGAATCCCCGGTACGGCTGGAAAATGTTAGGACGTGTTTTCGTAAGACACCTGCTGTCCATGTTCACCCATCAGTGTAAAATGGGTACCTGGGTGTTAGTCGACTGGTGTGGGTCGCATCCTGGGAAAAAACTGACCTAATTTGTCCGAAATGCTCAGCATAACAAGTGGCTTTCTATATAGTAGTATGTCATTTATGTCAGCTAGGCCTGTATACATTGTACATGTACTTGTAGAAATAAAGATATTTTATTATTATTATTATTATACCTTTGTACCAGGGGTGTACCTCAGTGTGTGTGACGTGTTTGAGAGAGTACCCAACGGAGGTTTTTTCTTTCGTTTTTGTCAAGTGGGGCCGGAGGGAGGAAGAGCGGGAACGGGCGAGGGCTGGGCGTTGTCCCCGCACCTGGTTGCTAGGTAATAGTGGCTCGCTGGTCCTTGGGTGATGGGGAGGGAAGGATTACGGCGGGGGAGAGGGGAGTGTTAAGGGAAGGTGAGAGGAAGACAGGTAGATGGAGGAGATGGACAGGAGAAAGGTTATACCTGAAGATGATGCAGGCCATCGCCCCAGCGTCCAGGTTCCAGACCAGGCCTCCCAGTTCATGTCTTAATCAGTCGGGCTGTTGGTGCTAGCGTATGCTAGCACTGCTTTTCACTTATCAAGAACCAACTTGAGAAACTTTTCAAGTTCATTATTGAAGACAGCCTGGGGTGTGTTGGTAATTTTCCTTATGCGTGAAGGGAGTGTGTTGAAGTCTTGGTCTCTTTACACTCATTGACTTATCTCGTAGTGTACTTATTGCCTCCCTGTTTTTCACTGAAGGCATTTTGCACTGTCTGTAGAGCTTCTTGCTTTCGTAAATAAGGATATCGGTGGGCAGGTGTTGGACCAATCTCCAGAATTTTCCAAGTGTAAGTTATGATGTACCTTTCTCGCCTACGTTCCAGGGCGTATAGCATCGCAGAGGATAGGGAAAGAGAAGGAACATAAGAAAGGTAGGAACAGGCGGTGGAGGGAAGCTTGAGAGAGAAAGTGTAATAAAAAAAAAGAATGGAGAGGGGAAAAAAAGAGGGTAATGTGTGGTGAAGAAGGATGCAAGAAAGAAGAAAAGGAAAAGAGAGAGCGAAGAGGAAAAGGTATGATAATCACAACACTGCTACAATTAGGAATTACGATAGAGAAGGAATGTGGTGTATATACATTGATGGTGAAGCACTGAACTCTGTGTTATTGTAGCGCTGGAGGAATGGAGAGCAATGAGGGTCGACCCGAGGAACGGGAGATGGATCTAATTTCTTGGATCAAGACCCCCTCACCAGAATGAAGGCACTCCCACCCCTTAAAGAATTGTGGAGAAGGGAGCAAGAGTTGTTATTGTGGGAGGCGGCGCTTGTGGTGCGTGCTGGTCTGTACTTCTTACGCACTCACCCCCATCCTTCACCTCCCCTTTCACACACACACTCTCTCTCTCATTCATTCATTCATTCTGCAGAAATCGCAGACGAGCGATAAAAGATGCAAAACAACCGCAGGGGAATTGAACGATAGCTCTAGGACTTTCATGTTGCAATCAGGTACTTATAATGTTGCAGGAGTAGAGATTCCAGGCAAGTTCGTTCATGGGAACACCTCTAGCCGAATGAAGTGTTGAAAGGCTTAAAGTTATCGTTCAACTTTCCCTGTGGTTGTTTTGCAAACATTCATTCACTCACTCATTTAGTGATGGAAAATACTGTCTTATAAATTTGCTAAAATTCTATGAGTGATAGAGATAAAACAAGACAGTGTTCGGTGGCTTGCATCTTTTTTGGGCTTCAGGAAAGTATTTGATACAGAAGCACACCAGAGATTAGTCCAGAAATTAAAGGAACATTGAGGGTTTAGGGACAAAGTGCTCCAATGTATTAGGATGGAATATAGAGAGTAACAGTAAGGGCTGATACATCAGAATATGAGAGAAGCGAGTGGGACTCCGCAAGGATCAGTACTGCAACCACTACTATTCCTAATATACGTGAATAACTTACCAGAGTAGATAGGGTCCTGTGTCACTGTTTGCTGACGATTTAAAACTAATAAGAATAAGAACAAGAGAGAGAGAGAACGGTGATAAACTCCAGAGAGACCTTATTAGACTACATAAATTACCAAACAAGTGACTTCTTATTTTCAAATGCAAGGTCATACGTTTTGGAGAAAGCAATGGCAGACCGGACACAAAGTACAATATAGGAGAAGAGAAGCTACCAATAACAAAATGTAAAGGACCTGGGGGTGAATATAACACCAAGCATATCTCCAGAATTGGACATAAACCGATAACGGCAGTAAAATATGCAAGATTAGCAAACGTCTGTATAACATTCAGAAACTTGAATCAAGAATCTTTAAGAACTTTATACACTACATATGTTAGACCAGTTATTGAGTACGAGGCCCCAGCATGGAGCCCACACCTGGTCAAGCACCTGAAGAAACTGGAAAAAAGTCCTAAGGTTTGCAGCAAGACTAGTACCAGAACTGAGAGGAACTTATTATGAGAAGAATTTGAAGGAACTAAACCTGACGAACTTAGAGGAGAGAAGGACAAGGGAAGACATGATTAATACGTACAAAATCTTAATAGGAATTGATAGGGCTGGTGGGGACAGATTTTTTAAATTAAGAAGACCAGGATCAAGGGGACACAGATGAAAGCTGAAGACACAGATGAGTCAGAGGCTATAGATATAAGGAAAGACTATAGTCTGAGGATGGTTGAAAAGTGGAATGATTTGGATGAGGTAGTGGAGGCAAATTCAATACACAGCTTGAAGAGTAGATATGATAAGGTCCAAGAAGCCAGAGGCCAGTGATGTAGATCAAGGTGGTCTAGGAAGCGGGGCCAGGAGCTGAATTTCGACTTCCGTAAACACAGCTTGGCGCGCGCACACAGACACGCACACACACACACATACAGTGAAGAGGCAGGGCCAGGACCTATGACTCAACCCCTGCAACCACAACTAGGTGAGTACACACACACACAGTAATAGCTTCATGTAACAACTTCCGTAAACTCTCACCTTGTCTTCCTCTGTTCTCTTTTTGTTACACAGATTTATTGGTGCCGTTTGTCTTTATATGGGTAACGCAGTGCTTTTGACGGATGTTATTTTGCCAGGGGGTGAGATCAGCTGGTGTGTTGATCAGCTGATGTTATGTTAAACAGCTGATGTGTTAATCATATGCAAGGTCACTGGTTGTGTCCTTGACTCCAGGTCACTGTGTCCTTGATTCATGGTCAGTGAGTGTGTCCTTGACCCATGGTCACTGATTGTGTCCTTGACAGGTCACTGATTGTGTCCTTGATTCCAAGTCACTGATTGTACCCTTGACTTCAGGTCACTGATTGTATTCTTGTCTCGAGGTCATTGACTGTGTCCTTCCCTCAAGGTCCTTGATTGTGTCCTTGTCTCAGGGTCACAGATTGCGTTCGTGGTAGAGCACCTGGCTTTATTTACCGCAGGAGCTGTCTACTTTCATTTTATTGTTCGAAATGACATTACAGAGAGCTACAGAGAGCTCATTAGTAAACTTTGTTTGTTTGATACATCAGCCAATGTTAACAGGCGGTTTACCAACACTGTTTATACACACACACACACACACACACACACACACACACACACACACACACACACGAGGATACAACAAAACTGATATTCCATTTCGTGTACAATGTTATGTACAAGAGAGATGTACATATCATTGTAAATAAATAAAGGTATATATATATATTATATATATATATATATATATATATATATATATATATATATATATATATATAAATTAACCAATCTTCATTACCTATTAAAAACACAGAATTGTTCATCCATTTGGTGTTCTCATTAATTAGTTTACTAAAAGTGGTGAGTGATAAGTACAACTAAAAAGTAAAACACACAAGAGAGAGTTCCTTTACCTGGCTCAGCATGTATACAAACAATGACTGGCAACTTTCCTCGGTCAACTGCTCAAGCTGGTGTTTGGTATGCGCGTGTGTGGAGTCATTCTTTGTATGATATTAACTTCTTCACATTTATGTCTGTTTGTTTATGTGTATATGGAGTCATTCTTTGTTAGTGTTGTTTGTGTGTATATGGAGTCATTCTTTGTTAGTGTTGTTTGTGTGTATATGAAGTTATTCTTTGTTAGTATTGTTTGTGTGTATATGAGTTATTCTTTGTTAGTGTTGTTTGTGTATATGAGTCATTCTTTGTTAGTTTTTTGTATATGAAGTTATTCTTTGTTAGTATTGTTTGTGTGTATATGGAGTTATTCTTTGTTAGTGTTGTTTGTGTGTATATGAAGTTATTCTTTGTTAGTATTGTTTGTGTGTATATGAAGTTATTCTTTGTTAGTGTTGTTTGTGTGTATATGGAGTTATTCTTTGTTAGTATTGTTTGTGTGTATATGAAGTTATTCTTTGTTAGTATTGTTTGTGTGTATATGGAGTTATTCTTTGTTAGTGTTGTTTGTGTGTATATGGAGTTATTCTTTGTATAGTATTTCTCTCTTGACGTTTGTGTTTAACTCTTCGTATATTATTGTTTGTGTGTTTAGGTTATGAGTCATTCCTTGTATTATATTACATTGCAATTTTTAGTTTACTATTGCATTCACAATATTTGAAGTACTCCAGCGTTGAGGGCAGTGAACTTTATTGTTTGGTTTATTGTTGTATAATAATGAAGTAGGTTATTCCGTTAGGGAGCAAGAAGTCAGTGCCTGCCCAAGTTTGTCTCGTAATGTGCCCAAGACGAGTGCTTCAGCCAGACTCTTAATGTCTCGTAATGTGGTTGATATATAAGTATCCATCTAGGGAGAGAGAGAGAGAGAGAGAGAGAGAGAGAGAACGAGAACGAACAAGCAAGCAAGCAAGCAAGTGCTAGTGTGGGGAGCTCCGGGTCATGGGAGTGCGGCCAATAATATGGAAATGAGCGGGGGAGGGACGAAGGTAAGGAAGAGAAGGGATTAAAGGGAGGAAGATAAGGGAAGGAGAAGAAGGGGATGAGGAGTCCAACGAACACACACCTGATTCACACTCACAGCCTGGGGGACACAGGTGAGTGCTCCCACCTCTCCCTCTTGGGTTCTTCGTCTACCCTCCCTCCCTCCGCCTCCACCCTCCCTCCCTCCGCCTCCACCCTCCTACCCTGCTCCTCCACGCTAACATTCCCACACACGGAACGCCCCTCCTCTCTCTC